>JAEIIF010021769.1:0-12531 GCA_018874455.1 Drosophila trapezifrons | reverse complement strand
CCTTTCCGCAGATCCCAAAAGCAAGTACAACTTCCAGCTTAGAGTAAACAGAGTTGCCACATTTCCGCAGATTCTAAAGGCAACTACAACTTCCAGCTTAGCTTAGTTACAGTTGTCATAAGATATACATATACGTTTGCATTTTTTATTTAGTTTGTCGAGGAGCACTTGCTGGTAAGTTTTATTTGAACTCATGTGGAATACGAAATACTTAAAGTCAGGGCAGGAAAAGCGTTCACAGTGCGAGGGAAAAGCGACGAGCCTCTAAAATTCATAGCCCGCCCACAAGCAAAAGTTTCGTGCTTGTTTTCCCGCTCCTGTGTGCGTGTCCTTGCTGGGCTTACAAATAATTGAATGGGGCTTCGAGCAGGAAAAATTGAGTTCAATGCCTCGCAGTGGCGCTCTCTCTCTGTCTCCCATATCCCCCCTTTGCCTTCTCTCGCCTTCTCTCTCTCTTCCCCTATCTCCTCCCTTCTCCTTCTCTCTTTCCCTATCTCCTCTCTTCTCCATCTCTCAGCCTGTCTCCTCCCTTCTCCATCTCTATCCCCATCGCCTCCCTTCGTCTTCTTTCTCCCTATATCCTCCCTTCGCCTTCTCTCTCCCTATATCCTCCCTTCGCCTTCTCTCTCTCCTTATCTCCTCCCTTCGCCTTCTCTCTCTCTCCCTATATCCTCCCTTCGCCTTCTCTCTCTCCCTATCTCCTCCCTTTTCCATCTCCCTCTCTCTCTTTTATATTTTCCATCTGTCTGGTGTTGTTTTTCACCCACTGTGACCTCCGCCGCGCCCTTCCCACCCGCCTGGCAACAGCTTGAGAAGCCAATTCTTGGGTCTCACCATTCAGGCATTACGCTTGCATGAGAGGGGCAAAACTTTTTCGGTCGCTGCTATTTCCAGTTGGATTCCCAGTTGGACATGTGCCGAGGTTGCCACCATGCATAAAAGATAACGGGATCGAGGGCAGGCAAGCATTAAACACAAATCAGAGGTAGAAACGAAAGCAGGACCGTGTTGTTTTTCGTGTTTTCGAGTGCAGCTGTTTAATAATATTTTAAGAAGCGTTTCCCAATCCATTACCCGTCCCCGGATATTTGCGTATATCGCCTACACTAATAGAAAAACCATGGGAACAGTAAAGGCTTATATTTGTTATGAATTCGAAAATTTATAACTAATTAATTGGTCTGGCAACATTATTTCAAGATAGCACTCGAGGACAGTACGTTTCAAAATGTTAATCGTATGTGAATATTCTTAGTTTCGAGTTCAGGATTTTAGATAACTGCAAAATATTTCCCCAAATAGAATATTATTGTAAAAATGTATTTCGTTCCATGTAAATATTTACATATTATGTCATTTCCCTGCACAAACGAACTTTTCCCATCTCTCTGTCTCGATTCTCGTTGAAAGTCCCGAGTCGTCCAAATGAATTTATCGCTTTGTAATTATAACGTCTGATCATTAGCGTCATCATCAACGCTGGCAGCGACGTCGCGCCGTTGTCGCCGTCACGAGTCGAATAAAAATCAATTGAGTTAAATTGAAATGCCAGCGGAAAAGGCAACAACGACACAATACCTACCGAGGGCCTTAGAAAATGGAAAGCTAAAATGCACATGCCGGCAAAGCCGATCAACAAGAGATAATCCACGGATTCGAGATATAAATAGCTCATCAATAAAGTCTAAATCCCCTTATTGCGGCTAAATTATATTAGTTTTAGCAGCTAAAACTTAATCATTTTCGGATATGGAAGACAATTAAACACGGGGAAAAGGAATTAACTTACTCAGTCAACTTGGGGTTCGAACTCACTACCTATGGTGATCTGGCTTATTATAGTCTTGCAGGGTATTTCCCCTTAATTAATGGATATTTATCCTTTATCCAGATTTCATTACGTCCATACCGCTTTTATTGATATTTAAGCCCTCAATTGATCACTTTCAGCTTCAATACCTTTTATTTTATTTTTATTCTTAAGGTAGTCCAAACATACAAATTTCCTAGTCTAATTAAATCTGAGGATTACTTTTCAGTAACGATCTACAGAATCTTCGTTCTCGATATCTGACAATATCGATATCCGATTAATCGACATTAAATTTCTTTAAAATGTATGAATGTAATGGACTATGTATACCTCCTTACTTTTCACAACATATATTCCCTTAAACGGTTATTTTTTGGGGTGGTTGGATAGCCAGACTTTTGTCAGTGACCTTTGCAACGACTGGTCAAGGTCGTTGGTGACAAACAAATATCACCCCAATGTTTTCTCTGTAAGCGTGTGGCACATATACTGTGCCCAAGAATGTCAACTGGAATTTACAATAATAACAATGACATGCTGACGTTGAAATATAAATAAAATATGTATAAAAGTGAAAGGAACTCTTTTTAAAACTCCTTGGAATTACATACTTAAATCAAAGAAGCTTTAACTTATGATTAAGCTATAAAACTATCAAACTTTTATTATATAAATTCTCTAGAACAATGGTGCCCACAGCCCATCTTGCGCGGTTGCAAATTTCTCTGCCCAGCCTCTGCCGGCATACGCACAGTATGCATATTCTAACAAATCTAAAAAGTTTCTTAATAATTTCGAGAGTATATAAAATGCCGAATTGATACTTCCCTTTTGCATTTTCATGTGTTTTTGACATTACAAGATGGCGACACGCCTTCACGCTTCCCACTTGCTTTCAGCATGCACGCGTTGCCTTGACATTGACTTTGTCGTGCTTCCAGCGCCCAACACGCCGCACGAACGACCATCCCCCATTAGACCCCCCCCCCCTCCTCGATTGCATTGCGGGATCTCAATTAACAAAATCCATAGAAGGCGAGGAGAGGCGAGCAGCGATGTTAAACGACAAACGATACATTTCAATTTAGACTACATTTCGACAGCATCCAATAAAGCGAGATCTGAGGGGCTGAGGTGGGCCTGTTGTCTGACGCAAATGGAGCACAAGACATATTGAAATAACACAGAATTTCATAAGCGAATACGGCCATTCATGCGCCAAAGGATATCACGAACAGTGGGGTTTTAACGAATTAAAAGAAAATATATCCTCGCTTAAAGTAAACCAGGAAGAATACTTCAGAAAGAGTTGCTCTTCCTTTTTCTATACTATTAGTTCCTTTAATAAAATATATTTAAAATAAAACGTATAAGTATATATAAAAAGCCCAAACAATCTCTAGTCTTTTGCGTATTTATGGTATATATATTTCCATTTCCCAGCAGATGGAAAATCTGCTCATAGCCGGTATACAACCGGTTTTCGTAAATGGCTTCGCCGCCAAACAATAAACGATTAAGTCACAGATTAAATTTCAATTAGATTTTAACTGGTTCACACCTGACTTATCAGCCACACACGACTGCGGTAGAACATCGAAGGTGTTAAGTGAGGTTTAATGAAATTAAAGTAATGGGTTATAATTAACATATCACGTTTCTAACCAAAGACAAGAACTCTTGTTCCTGGCCCCGCATAAACGGCTGATCTGGTTATGACAAGTGGGCGATAGAACTGAGCATTTTTTTTGGAGGGGCTGAGGGCTTGGGACTGAGACAGGGCCATTGACACTTTTGACGGGTTCCTCGGGACTTGGGACTCGAGACTCGAGACTCGAATTCGAACAAATCAGTTAAGCCAAGTGGCGTGTGGTTTTATTTTTGGGCGCTTCGAGGCTCGCGTGTCAGTCGAGGGTTAAGCAAACACTTGTGACCAAGTTCCTTAATTTATTGGAAGGCGGCAGGGTCCAGCACGAGTATCAGAGGTGAAGCTTTGACAGCAGGACAATCGATCCAACAGTTGATCAATCAATCCATTCGCCAAGAAGCAGCATTTTCAAGTAATTAGCACAAACGAATTTTGCGACACAAGCACGGCCGTTTAATTAAAGCCAACAAAGGCAAAATAATAAACAAATAATGTGAAAATAAATTTCGGCAATAGCGCGTACATTTTCATTAAATTGAATGAAAGAGATCGAGATGATCGAGAGGAAGGGAGATCCATTACTTGCTTGGTAAGGGTATTTATTTAGATATAAATAGGTAAAGGTCATATTAAATTAATATTTTTATTAGGATAAGTTGGTTATAATTAGTTTAAAAGTTTTCAAGTGTTAAAGTCTTTTCATTGTCGCTGTGACTTCTCTAGTGATGATAACTTCTCTTCGCAGTATCGATATCGAAGGACTATCGAGTACCCAACAGTGTAGGGCTTATAGCAGCCCGCTAACAGTTGCTGTTAATTAACCCGTTACAATATTATTATTTAGTTCATATATTTATATGCCATATTTTGTATATATAGGGGATCCATTCTAGTCTCATGGATAAGATTAATGTTATTTAAAAAATGCAAGAATGGTTTTCCTATAAATTAAATAATTAATACAATTTAAATACATCCTTAAGCTTGATTCAGTTACTGAATTATTTGTTTGGGAATCGATGCCATACGGGCACTATTCGCCTTTCGATTCGGATAAAAAAAAAACATCAAAATTAACTGAAACCTGAAAATATTTACCAACAAAATGATTTTTATTTGGACGGCTGCCAATTAAGATGCACCCCCTCCCTCCCCTCCTGGCTCGACCTTCCCCCCGTTGAGCTTGGCATATTTAAAAATTTCATTTGCAAGAAATAGCCAAGTATTTGCTGACCGAAAGACCAAGAGGAAATCGGAAAGGGGCAGAAATTCCGCGCTATGTAGCGCGTGATTATTACTCATTTTCATCTAGTGGCGCTGGCGGGCAGCGACTTCTTTGCGTCACTGGAGTTGGGTGGTGAAAGCAGGTGGGGGGAAGGGGATACACTGGTACACTGAAAGAAACTTGCTTAGATTTAGATGGGGTGCAAGTTTCTATGGTACACAATGTTTACATGCCACGAAATTCTTACCCTTGTTTTTTAATATAAGAAAAACTTATCGTTTTTCAGAAATATATTTAAAAATATTTTTATAACTCAAAAATAACTCTACAGAAAATTATTATTTTTATTTCCTACAAATTATGAATAAAATTTTAAGCTTTAGCTTCTTAGAAAGCGAAAGTTACGAATATATTTATACTTGATATCATATCATTCATATCTTTATAAATTATATCATTAAGTTCTTCTATTAAGTAACATTATCCAGTGCTTGCTTGAATTCGAACCCTATAAAATGGTATTATTTTCTAGAATTATTTCAATCGTTTCGCCCGCGTATTTGTTTACTTTTGCTGGCATATTTGTTGGCTTAGGAATGATTAAGATCGCTAAGTAAAGTGCCCGTCTGCCACGCCCCTTCGTCAAAAAAAAAAAAAAGCTAAACAGAATACAGAAAAGCAGAAAGAATATTCACGGGCCGCGTGACTTTTATGACAGAAAATATACATTGAGGAAAAAGACGAGAGAGAGAAAGATAGAAAGACGACAGAGAGCTTAACATAGGACCCCTTTATTTATGTTTATGGGATATATGTACCAGTGTATAGACGTAGATTATTTATTTATACACGTACTGTGGCGGTCAAAACAATAGAGCTGTACATCTTGCCGGTAAGTCATTCAATGATACTCTCTCTGTAGTGCTGTTGAGCTTTTGAGTAAATGCACTTGTCATTCATTCTCTATCGAAAGCTGGGAGTATACATTATGTACATAGATATTAAACCAAACAAATCGCAGTATTGCCAATTGGCTTACAAAATTTTTAGTTCGGTTTGCTTAACAATTTCCACGGAGCTTAGTTAGCGAACTGATACTGAAGACAGAAAATTTCATTGTCTAGAACAGGGGTGCCCAGGCAATACGTTGACACCGTAGAATTGCATATGTGTGAGTAAAAAATAAAACAAAGGGCTAGATATGAGAAAAAAAAATAGCTAGCATCTTTTTTGTATAGTAAAAAAACAGCTATGTCTTAAAAATAGCTATTTAACGCTATAAAAGGCTAGATTTAGCTTCAAATGTTTGACAGCACTGCTGGAATGTAAACATTGTGAGTATACTGTCCGTGTGGCGGCAGAGCGTCGGCAGAGATACTTGCTGACTGGCAACACTGGCTTAGATACATGTTAAGAAATATAGGTTAGAGTTCTCAGAATTTATGTTTAGAAATTTATGTTAGAATTATTTTTATTAAGGATTTTGTTTAATATATTTAGCACTAAATATTTATAAATCCCATTTTTACTTAGAAATTCTTTTTTATTTTTAAGATCTTGCAAAAATATATGATAAGAACTTTATTGTCAGAGGAATATATATTCAGAGAGGCGTATACGTAATACATATACATTTTATCACGTATACGCAACATAGCCGCAAGCATGAAGACCCTAATCCCGAATTTAAAACATTGTTGAATTTGATTTAAAAGAAACCCTGGTTTTGATATTGAAATACTCATTTTTATTCTGATATAATAATAATAAATTGTTCGAATCGTGGAATTAGTCAGGGAAATCGGTGCTATTTTATTATTTTAGCAGTGACGACGGGTGAGGGCCTGTGTATCCAAAATCCCCGAATACGTATGATATTTATGTTCTTGCCTATAGATACTTACTTGTTCAACACTATCGTTCGATACATATACGATTTTTGGGGGCAAGTCCAGGCGTAGAACCGAACGGAAATAGTGAGCGAGAGCTAGGAAACTTTGGAACCATGATGATTGTATGTACATACATATCCATGTACGTTTCGGGGTACAAGCGAGACGGCGGGCTGATGAAATTCGGATGCCTCGTGGGCGAGAGAATATCGAAGAAGCGGCAGAGACAAAGACCCAGTGACGTATGTAGATGGGAGTCGCAGCACATGACCTAATAGAGGGGCTCCGGCTCTGGGCCAGAGTCCCCCTACCAACACTTGTTACAAAAAAAAAAAAAAACAGTCAATTGAGGCGAATGAAACAATTAATTGAGAGCGGAGAGCGGAGAGCAGCGGTATCCCGAAGGCGCCGAGAGGCTGCTGAGAGCGAAACCCTGGCGGGATGTTGGTCTATATTTTTTCAGATTTGTGGATGCAGTTTCGAGTCAGCTGAAGCCCGAACCTTCTGACGTCGCCGGGGAAATTAGCCGACTAATTCAATTTTAAATTTTTTATTTCAAGTTATTAATAGCCGGGGGAAAAGTTGAGAGCGAAAGCGCCTCCAAGAGCGAGAGCGAGAGAGCGAGATGCCTTCACCTTGACAATCTTTATAATGAAAATATAGAACCAAACGGTGGTCGGCACAAATTTCATAAATCAGTCAGAAGAAGGAGGACATTTATACATACACAAACTCTGTCACGTAGACAGCGGCGAAAGCTAGCGGCGAATCTGAGCCAGAGAGAGAGAGAGAGAGAGAGGAGAGCTAGAGAGGCGAAAAATTGTACCTATATTCATAGCTGGGGTGGTTTCAGTAAGCATACCTAGGCCTAGGTACTATGGCAGGCGAATCTTGTCCCTTAAAATGTAAGAAATCAGGGTACAGTTGGGCGAAAGTGTTGCTACTTCACCATCACTGGTCGTCATCATTGACAGCATCCTCTAACTGCTCTTCGTGCAGCCTCTCGTCGGCACTTCGGCTGGCGCTTGGTGGTAGCTCGGCTCACCCTCGGTTTGCGTTCGGCTCTTGCTCGGCGGAAAGCTCTCGCCGTGCGGACTATTTGACGCCGCCGCCAAATGGGCGGCGGACAGTTGCCTGCGATTTGTCGCCCACAGCGCTACGATTCTTTTCGTTCTACCGCCGTTCTACAACCGTTCCTGTTCCGTTGGCCGCCTTTCATATTCGTATTCGCTGAGAGCTGAAATTCGCGGCGAAATAATTTTAGCAACTTGTTATCCGTCCATGCCATGCGCGATAAAATATCACAACTATTTTGCTTGCAAAAAACCGCATGCAAAAATAATTCAACAGATAATAGAGGTGTGTGTTTGGGTGGGTGTGCGAGTGTGTGAGACTGGGTGTGTATCCTGGCACCATTCATATAATTTTTTTTATCAATGATTCACATAATTCACGAGAAAAAGAACAATATCCTTGCGATCGTCTCGTGTGCATACTCCTCAGCGATATTATATCCATTTTGATATGAAAATATCAATTATAAACATATCTAATGATATTCAAAATTATTTTCCGTGTACAATACGTTTTTTTTTTCTTGTGTTAAAGGTATTTCAGTGTTCTAAGGTTTTTTTTTCTTGGAGAACATAACTTAATTAGATATGTTAAATATCGTGATAGTTCTTATAATTGGAATTATGTTTGATCTTATATTTCATTTATAACTTACAAATATCGTATAGATGTATTATTTTCAAAGCCAAATCCAAATTAATCCGTTCGAAAAAGTGTTCGCTGATTTTTCTTTTTGGAACAGATATTTTAAGATCAATATTGAAAACAAAAATAATCATATCTATGCGATCTAAGCATCCATCGTAAATGGAAAAATATGAAAATTACTTGTTTACTTTATTCAAATGCTAATCCAATGTGTTTTTGTTTTTTTGTTTTTTTTGCTATCTTCTTGATCCAAATCCAAATCGAAATTTTGCGGTGATCCTGTAGGACATAATGTGCCAACAAAAGCAACGAGCAACGGGACCATGTGCGCCAATGGGTCTCTTGGGACAGAAGGGCCCGAAGCGACAGAGACCGACGCATCAGGGACCGGGGGGATGCGGAAGCCGCTGGAGAGGAATGGCTCAACGCAGAACCACGTTGTTCACCTCGAGAGAAGGTAAGGATTATTGTCGATAGTCTTGCGAAATGAGAACGTCAGTTTCCATTGCTGACAGCGCCCACTGAGCAGCAATCGAAGCACCGCTTTAGATATATTTCTTATGGCAGATCGATGAGCCTAGTTGCGAGGTTTTTCCCACCCCTGTGACGTTATAATTCCCAACTGGTTTTAGCGTTGCAGTGATGGTAACCACATCGATTGCTAGGTAAGTCGGCGAAATGGAATCTGATTTTACATCCGCTATACGTCTTGAAACGCCGTTGTAAATGTATTTTTCATTTAATTTAAACACTAAAAAACACTAAACAGAAGCCTAAGAAGCGCTCTTTCTTTTCATAATAAATATTGCTAGCAATTCACACTGTTTTCCCTTTTCTTTAATATATTTAGACAATTTCGGGTTTCACGATAACAAACTTTTTCAAATACAATAAGACACTTGAACTAACTTTCTTGCAAAATCACCATAATTACTACTATTTCCTCTGCATTTTCAAAAAGACAAATATTTAATCTTAACTTTTATGTTATTTCTTATATTAAAAATCTTTCAAAATATTTATTTTCTTCCAAAAATTAATAAGTGGCTTTGCGCTTCACCCATTTTTCAATTACAATGCCTGAACTTGTATTGTTGACCTATAAATAAATGTTGTCAGTCCTTGTTTTCATTAGTACCTATTTGTTTCAGTGTTTTCGTAAACATTTTCTATTTACCTAGACAGAAACGCGCCTTACACTCGATTTAATGTTAACACTTTGGTGTTAATTAAAAGTTGTACTTTACTCACTTAGAATTAACAAGTTTACAGATCGAATTTTGACATCTATCTAACGATATGCATACCTATATCTATTTTTGTCCTCATTAACATTTTTAACTTTTGTTTTTCTTTGTTATATAAACCTAAAACTTATTTTAATAATATAAATAAGGAATCTTTTTTAAGGGAAACAATTGTATTAAAAATATTGTATATTTACTTCCAGTGTATATAATAAATATAATGCATAGTTATACCCTGGCACAGGGTTTAATATTTTTAGTCAGAACCTCTAAAGTTCCGACCCTATAAAGTGTATTAATTCGTGATCAGCCTAATTGATCTAGCCTTGTCCGTCTGTGGAGAAAGCTAACTTAGTCCTCTTTCTATTCCAAAGTTAGCTTCCTTACTTGTTTTAAACTGCATTTTCTGATCTTAACCGAGACACCCTTTTCCATTATTTTAAAACGATTAGCATCCATTATATACAGTACAGCTTTGGGAAATTGTACAACTTCATTTAATCCATGTCCTTTGTGTCCTTTCAGGCTGGGCCTCTTCAGTGGGGTGGCTTTAATTGTTGGAACTATGATAGGTAAGTGCGAACATCGAAATGCATAAAACATGAGATGCGTAAGAGCTAGAACACGCTATTTTCCATGGACCGTGTCGAATGTTGATTCTCTTGCTCGTTCCTTGTTTTTAACTCATTTAACATTTTCCTCTCGACCGCTCGCTGAAAAATATTGAGGCACATTTTTTCATGCTTTTTTTTTTTTGTTTGGAGCCGCGCATGGCCAAAAATACGTTCGCATAAATTTAGATATATGTGCGGCCGTACATATAGCAAGCTCCGGGGTGTATGTACATGTGTAAGTGCTGCCTGTCTGTCCGCGCCTCGTTGGAGGTGTGTGTGTGTGTGGGTGTCGCATTGTGTGTGTATAAGGGCATTTTCCCGGCATTTTTATTCCCTTTTTTTCTTCTTTTTGAGTTGGAGGAATCGGGGCAACACCAGAAACGTGGAGAAAGGTTGCAGCGAAATAGTACAAAAAATACAGTTGCGGTCATGCGAATATGTAGTTCAGAATCAAGAAAGGGTTTAAGGGTTTCGAAAATCAATAAAACGGAGTCACAAAAGATTGAAAAATTATTAAAAGCTTTTTTGTACCCTTTTTTGTGGAATCTGTGATAGACATTCCATCAAAAATGGTTTTAGTCAAAGTCTTATTTATTTATTTTTATTTTCCAAGTCCTTTAATGGATGTCATAAGATGGAATATCATATGAGGATTCAAATTCAATTAGAATAGAGCCTAAAAGTATGCAATTAATGTGTTAAATCACAAAATTAATTATACATTTTACTTTTTTAAAGACAATAGTAGTGCCCTACGATTGCTGTGACACTCCCGTTTTTATTTTTTATAAAATTTGCTACAATTAAATACTTTTTTACCCCTATTGCATTACCCGCAACTGTAAGTCTATACGTAGTGAGGTTAGGTTACATATTTATGACACGAATACCGGCTATTATCGGTATTGCACTTTGACCTTAGGCAATGGTGCCAGTTGTGGCACGCAATTGTGTTACCAAATTGTTGCACGCCTCCTTCTCAGTCCCTTCCCTTCTCTCCCTTGCTCACCGGATGCCCCCTTGGGCTCTCCGGGAAAATGCTTCGCGAAAAAACCATTATTTTTACCGGTATTGTGCTTTCGCCTCGTGGTTTTTCGGAGCTTTTGCCGAAGCTCCCGCCCGCTGATGACGTCGGCAACACCCACTGCTCTACATATCCGTCATATTCCTCTCTCTCTTTTTTTCCACTCTCCTCTCTCCACTCTCCACACGCACATTAGCATAAACAAATCCACGGGAAATCAGCTGTTCTCGTTAAGTGCAGCTGTGGCGTATGCATCGCACAGTGGGGTGTATTTTACCCTAAAAATGTGTGTAGGGTGCAGGAAAGGGTATAATAATATAATATAGCTCCTAAATCTCAGAGACCTTTAAGGATTTTAAAATATTCAGCTTAGATTTTCTGCCGAAAATAAACATACATATGTATATTTTTATTTTTTTTTAAGCTAAGTAAATTCGGATAATTTATAAAGTAAAAAAACAATATCAAGGATCCTAAATTGTACACTCGAGACCTCTCATATTTCACCATCTCTTTAGGCTTTAGCTTTCTTACTTGCTTAAGTGAATTTCACAGTCCAGGGCATCGGAAAACTCTCAATATACATTTGTTTCATTCACAGGGTCTGGAATTTTTGTGTCACCCTCCGGTTTACTGGTTCGCACTGGTTCCGTTGGAGTTAGCTTTATAATCTGGCTGGCCTGTGGTCTGCTCTCGCTGCTGGGTAAGTACCAAGCCCCTCCCTGACCACATGCAGCTGACCCACTTAATTCACCCATCATCCCATCAACTTGTTGCACGGCTGGCAATTGGCCAACATTACCCTGTTCCCCTGCTGAGGACACTTGGTTATTAAAGCTTTAATATTTTTACTTTCCTGAATTCTAAAATGAAAGTAGAAGTCACAATAGTACAAATTCCTCTGCCGGCCCTCTACTGGCACACGCACAAAACAGAAAAGAAGAACCAGTGCAGTCAAATTGTAATTTTATGGCTAAATCTAGCCTTTTTTTTAGAGTTAAATAGCCGTTTTTATAGTCATAGCTTTTTGTATGCCGAATAAGAGTAAATGTTAGCTATCTTTTTTCTCATATCTAGCCATAGAACGAAAATTTCTTACTCATACATAAACGTAATTTTTTATTGGTTAACTTAACGTAAAATCCTGCGGCTGAACTCTTACTAAAGAGAGTAGATCTATGAAAGAAAATCCATATTTTCCAATATCAATAGTTATAGAGCCTAAAGAAATTTCAGCTTTATGGCTAAGTTCTAAAGTACCTTAAGAATTATGGCTCGAAGACCCTTAATAGTGTCATGACACAGGACACAAGTTTTCATTAATTAGAGTTTTCATTAGAGGCTTG
>JAEIIF010021752.1:0-25608 GCA_018874455.1 Drosophila trapezifrons | reverse complement strand
GTCGCTGAGGAAGTCGGTGGAGACGACCTCCTCGTCGGTGTAGCCGAGGATTCCCTTCAGAGGGCCGTTGGCAGCCTCCTGAACCTTGGCCTTAATTTCATCATAGGATGCGCCCTTGCCCAGGCGAACGGTCAGATCGACAACCGACACGTTGGGGGTGGGGACACGGAAAGCCATGCCAGTCAACTTGCCGTTGAGAGCTGGGATGACCTTACCGACGGCCTTAGCGGCACCAGTCGCGGCCGGGATGATGTTCTGGGCAGCGCCACGGCCATCACGCCACAACTTTCCAGATGGACCATCGACGGTCTTCTGGGTAGCGGTGGTGGCATGCACAGTGGTCATCAGGCCCTCCACAATCTCAAAGTTATCGTTGATAACCTTGGCCAGAGGAGCCAGACAGTTGGTGGTGCAGGAGGCGTTCGACACAACCTTCATGTCCGGGCTGTAGGCATCCAGATTCACACCGCACACAAACATGGGTGCATCGGCAGAGGGAGCCGAGATGACCACCTTCTTGGCACCGCCCTTCAAGTGAACGGAAGCCTTCTCGATGGTGGTGAAGACACCGGTCGATTCCACGACGTATTCCGCGCCAGCGCTGGCCCAGTTGATGTTGGCGGGGTCGCGCTCGCTGAAGACGGTGATCTTCTTGCCGTTGACAACCAGGAATCCGCCCTCAGCGGCAACAGTTCCCTTGAAACGTCCGTGAGTGGAGTCAAACTTGAACAGGTAAACCATGTAGCTGACATCAATGAACGGATCATTGACGGCCACAACGGTGGCGCCCTTATCGATGGCGGCACGCAGCACCAGGCGGCCAATGCGACCAAATCCGTTAATACCAATCTTCGACATGATTATAGCTTTTCTTGTTCACTTTTGCTCCCTAGAAAAAAAATAGTTGGTTATCAGTTATATGTGTGTGTGCGGCTTCTACAAAGTGCACTACCGTTCAGTTCGCTAGCAAGGAATCGACTGCGCTACCAGAGCAATTCGTTGAAGTAAGCTTTTTTAGCAATTTTCAAAGTCAGATGAAGGACGTTGGTGTCAAACGAAATGAAGACAGTAAAATGAGCTTTTGCTCTCACCACTCTCAAAGCTCAATGAATACCCAATAAACATGGGCTTGTAGTCTTTTCTTAGACCATTTACATATTTTTGCCTATTATTCTGTTTAATTTTGCTTACAATGTAAATGGCAAATCCTAAAATCATTAATATAGCTTTCCCTCCGTGTTTATTTTCATATAGTTTACTAATAATTGACTTTTTAGGATTGTGTGTCGGAAAAGTGTTTATTATGTTAACTGGGTGCTTGCTATTTTTTAGAGCTTTTGGAGAGAACAAGAATTTTGCGGTGCGTGACATACACACACTAGCTCACTCACCATATGCAATACATGGACACACATTGCTACAAATATACTAAACATGCCGAAAATTGCAGTATGTAATAATAACAAATTCCATGAAATTTTGCCGAAAAGTCATCGATAAACATGACTTCTTTAAGTTTCATGTAAAAAAAAATGGCAATAAAAGCTCTTACCGGAGATCGACATATGTATGTATGTAGGGTGTCAGCTGTGAGAGTGAGCGAGAGGCACATACATTTCAAAGGCGTTTTCGCCTAGCCTTCTTTGCAAGCTGGTACCGGAGATGAGAAAAGAAAGCGCTAGAAATGAATATATGTATGTATGAATGTAAGTATGTACATTCATAGCGGCAGCGGATGAACTTTGGATGACCTTTGCTAGGACCGATCAACGAATTAAGACTTTAATCTCTCCTGTGTACATAACAAAAGTTTGCAAGATGTGACGGATGTTCATATGTATGTATGTACATAAATAAGTGCATATGTACTTACCTGTTCCCTTTCATGTGTACCTAAATATTGGTATATTTTGATTTGTTTGCACGGAGTGCAATTATTATCGATCGATACTATCGATACTATGTGGATAGGCTACATCTTATTAAAATTATGAGCTCTATCAAAATATATTAAGTTGAAATTTCAGGTGGAGTGGGCTATCAAAGTACAGTACACTGGCTCACAGCTTATTTCGAGATTACATACATATGTATATACTTTATAAGTCGACTTAACTAACAAAAAAAACCGAAAGATATTAAGTATTACCTGTGTAATAAAGAAGAATTAAGTCCCTGCCTCCTAGTTAATATAGAATTCGATAGTTTGTAGACTGCATAAGCTTATTCACATTTTCCTTCCCTTTAGTTGAGATCTTAAGTTTTGATGGATTTTATAATAAACAAAAAACAGATTAAACACCTGATTACATGAAAAATATATGTTTATTTCGATTGTTCTGGTTACATAGTGGAATATCAAAAAAAAAGTATAAAGTATATTTTCTGTGTAACAATGCAAACATCTTTTTTCTTATACTTTTATTGCAAATATACAAAAATGCGATTTGTATTTGTAAAAAATAATGGCTGTCAACCATCAAATAATATTAAGGATATTCGCTAGCAAGCAAACCCATATACAAAATGTATATACAAAGTGTGTATAATATATAGAATATAAGTATAACTCATACTGGATTTTATCATATGCATAAATGTAGCAAAAGAGATTTACATCGAACCAAAGCGATCGTATTTTCCCATTATCTTTTGCTTCTCAAAGTTAAGGGAACGCGGTAGACAGGATAGGTTTTTAAGACATGCGTGTGCCTGCTCCTCCATAAATTGTTGATCTTTGGTTTTGCCACAGGCCACCCGTGCCCATTTTGGATCGATGACATGGTCATAGGATGACGACGACAGCCCGCGGAACGCGTAGCGACTACGACTATGGAATGGCCGACTATTCTCCTTTCTGCCCTCGTCGAACGGCAGGTCCTGTTCGCTGCACAAAGTGTCCTTCATAATGCTGCATGGCGATGATAGAAACTTGCTCGGCGTCTCCGTCTCAAAGGGCTGAATCCGTTTCGTAGAGTCACCACCATTGGACAGGTGGTTAGAGCTCCAAGTGGATAGTAATGACTTCCTGGCGCGCTTCTGGTGGGGCGACGACGACTTGGTCGCACTGTTATCAACGCCCAATGAAATTCTGTGATCGCGCCGACTCTTTCTGACATCAGCAATGCCGGAACAGTTTCTCGAATTCTGTGTAGACTGCGAATCGTTCAGTTGTTCATCATGGATAATCTCAGCCAGATCCTCCACCAGGCTGGACGGGCTAGAAGGTTCATATTGTCGGCCATCTCGCTTCTTGCCAAAGGCAGCTAGCGCTTTCTTAAAGGGCGTTGGCGTTCGCGGTCCAAGCTGGCCTGGGAGAGAGTGGAAATGAGGAGATGCTGAAGTTATAATACCATGACTACACTTACTCTTATGCGGCGTTTCGATAGACGACGTCTCCAGTTCCCGTTTGATCTCCATGCCGACACGATTGTAAATCTTCGTGACAGGCGTACTTGCTCGCAAGTTCATGTCCTCGAATGTCGTCAGACACGGCGACTTGAGGAACTGACTCGGCGAGAATGGTAATGATTTGATCGGCGTAATGACAGGCGAGTCTGGGAGCCTGGCCTGCTTCACTACTTCTCCACTCTGTTGGGGATGAGGGAGCAGAGGTTCCGGGGTACGTTTTCGCGAGCGCTTCAGTATGTTGGGTGTTTTGCGCGGTAGTGATGTGATCTTTATGTAAGACTCAATTTGAGACTCAGTTCCCGAAACAGAATCTGTATCCTTAAGGCTGCCATCATTGCGTTCCGATTCTTTGATTTCCACTATCTCTGGAGCGACAGTTTTCTCTTGCGATTGATTTGGACCCTTGCTCATGCCGCCCGACTTTATTAGGGTGATGAGATGAGTTCGAGAGCTCTTCAAATCACTGCCAGACGCATTAACCGACCTGCGCTCGTCGTCATATTTGCGGCGCATCGTCGAGTTCCAGTGATTCTTGATTGCATTATCAGTGCGTCCGGGCAGAAGCCTTGCTATCTTAGCCCATTGGTTGCCCAGCTCGATGTGGGCTTGATATATAATCTTGTCCTCGTCCTCGGTCCAAGCGGTTTTCTTTATATTGGGATTGAGGTGGTTGTGCCACCGTTCGCGGCACTGCTTCCCAATCCGCCCGTTGAGGTACCGAGCTATGAGGGTCCATTTTTTGGGTCCAAAGCTGCGCACCAACTCGATCACCTTTTCGTCCTCGTCCCGCGTCCACGGGCCCTTGATTAGTTCGGGATTAAGCACCTTGGCCCAACGCTGCTGCACCTGCTGCTCCAAACGATCCTTGAAGTGGGGCCCAATGATTTCCCAATTTTCGCCATGCTTCTCCACCAGAGACTTGAGTAAAACATCCTCATATTTGGACCAACGCTTTCCAAATCCATAGTTCGGATGGCCCCCCGACGACGACGCTGACGCACTTTTTTTGGGACTTGTGTGTACATTAGACGAGGAGGCGGGGCTTATGCGAATGCCCCCTGAACCAATATTGATATTTAAAGTCACAGTCCCATCCGTTTTGCCATCCATTTCTTCCTTATCGCCGGTAATACTTTGGGAATCATCGGGCTCCGAATATTCCGACTCCTCGGATTCGGAATTTTGATCATCGTAGTTCAATGGTTCATCCCCATATTCACTGCCACTACCCTCACGCGCCATCTTGTCCCTTAGTTCTGTTTCCGCGGCGAACAAAAGTGATAAATTGCTGGACTTGTCTTTTCCGCACGCAAATAATAATGGACGTCGCGGCGGCAATACAAGCACTTGTACGAATTGTTCTGATTATTGTTATTATGGTAAAAGGTGTAATGAGCACAAATATCGCTAAAGGAGCAACTTTCGAATTGCATTTGACACGTCAGGCATTGGACCAGTTCACCCTGATGACGATGATCGCTGCGCAATATTGGGTGCGTCGCATCATTTTCTGTGCGATCCAATAGGTCAGTTATGCTATTTCCGTTCAAGTTGCTGAGGGTCTGCTCCGTCTGCGGCCGTCTGTTCATAGACATGCTCATCCATTCAAATTCGTAACGTGCATGCTGCAGACAAAACTATACATCCGATTGTTGTACCCGACACGCCAAGCATTTTGTCAATGTAATTTGTTGTAGGCCATCTGCTTTTGCAAGAACCGAGTTAAACTTTGTTTGCGCGCCTTTGTTTTCAGTGTATATGTAAATGTTTAAACTTTAAAGATGAATATATTTACAAGTGTTTATTTCTTTTTTTAGTTTTCACGTTATTTCACTGTAATTTGACGGCGTCGTTTATCATTTTAAAATAATGTAATCAGTGTGACCGTATGTGAACTGTTAACAAATACTAATAGAAAATGCAAATGTAAAGTAAATTCCCCATTCGCACGTTTAATATCGATAACATAATAAACGCAAAATGCAGATTGTTCGTTTACTTTGACACAAATATGCGGTATTGGGTTTAGCATTTTGCAAACAGCTGTGATATATTTTCGAAATTAGCAATATAATGGAAAATTGGTGCACAATTGTTTCGTTAAACTGGACATGAATACCACGTTTCCGTATAGGCTTACATTTATAATATAAACAAAAGTTATAACAAATTGTTTTTAGATTTCATTACAATAGTTAACGGGCGAATAAATCCAAAAGGTTCTAGCAGAATGTTCTGAAGATGTATTTCAAAATACAGCAAAAATGTATTTTCCGACATTTCCGCTTGCTTACCGTCTATTATAGACGGCATTTTTCCACAAGAAATTTAATTTACTAAGTTTTCTTTCTATCTAATTAATAATTGGCGGAAGTGCTATTGTTTCTGAATATAGTACTCCCTTAGCAGGTATATTACTACTCTGCCTCTTGCTCCACCTGATTTGTGATGGTAGAAGGTTATTCCTGACTGAAACGACTCTGTGGCTACATAATTCGTACATATTTTGCTATGTGTGCCAAATTATAGGCTTAGCAGTTTAAGATAGTTACAGATAAATAAGAAGAATGCAAAAGGTATATCCAAGGCTTGCGATTGGATTTTTGTTTGAAACTTTAGCAGCCAACTGCGATATCATTTAGGGATGCTTACATTTCAAGTCTTAATTTGGTTTAAGGTGACATAGTCAGCAAAATGGAAAGATTTTGGGGTATTAAACTATCCCGAAGTAGGCAGTAATTTGTCTGAATAAAAAACCATATTTATTCAAAAGGTTCAATAATAATCTATATCCATATAGCTGTATAACTATATAAATGCTATAATCAAAATATGTATAGAAATACATTTATAAAAAAATCCCCTTTAAAGAATCCTACATAGGCTAGTCTAGCTGTCAGCTGCAGATTGTAAAGGCGGCTCAGTGAGAATCGGCGCTTCACATCCCACGCGTTCCCCCGTGATGGCCAATGGGTAATAACAGATATATGCAACTCCATTAATGATAGAATAGGTAAATAGGAAAATGGTAGGTGGCTGATAAGCTTTGTTGAAGAGGAAAGTATGGCTTGTATTAATATGTAAATATGGCAGAATGTAAAAATGAGCTGGTGGATTCCGGCTATTACAAAAAAAGCGGCGTAAAATATCGATAGCTTGAAATTGGTTCTCAAAAAATCATTTTCACATGTTATCGACAAATTTGTCCACCTCTGAGACTCTGTATTGGTTCTTTGTGGTTAAAAATTTTTCGGAACATAATATTGTATTTTATGTAAAACACTATACATAATAATCGTGATGACAGTTAGTTGTAACCAAGTTTAACCTAAGTACATTTGTGTACAAAATGTTCCGCGAATTGTCTGCAAAATATACATGCTTAATTGTATTTTAGCATTCAATAAGTTTCTTGTATGTACGTGCTGTGTAGTGCAGCTAGAGACGCTGGCCTGTCTCTGTTGCTGCGTACACAACATGAAGGGACGACACTATGTCGACAGCAATCGCAATTAGAAAAGTGTAAGCGAGATGACTATTGCTACTAGAGACATTGTATACAGCCCCATACATACAATGCGAACTAGCGCGCGAGCGCTCTCGCTGCCGATTGCAGCGACGACGACGACATCAACTATAGACGACAGAAGCATAGAGAAAAAAAAACCGAACATCTACCGATATATATATATATGTATATATATACAAGAGTACATGATGATATGTACATATAAATATATATATATGTTCTCATGTGTAAAAAAAGTGTAAATGACGAATGAAGAAGTGCAGTTATATTCGAATATACATAAATAAGGCTATACAAAATAATAAACATGGACTATACGTATATATTTTCGGTGAATACAAAATATTGCGCGTGCCAAACATAATTTGCATTAGTTTTTGTAAAAATCGGCGTTTTTTTTTTTGTTTGTTTTTGTTGTGTGAGTGTGTGTGTGTGTTATTCGTAAGGTGTGAGGTGTTGAATAAAGTAAAGTACATGGAAATATGTATGAAAACAAATTACATACATCGGTGATGTTACATTTGATGAAGGTGATAAAATCAAGCAATACGGCTTTGCGAGTGGGTTTCATCGTCCAATTTGCGTGCGAACAACTGTAAATTGTAAGGACAAAATATGAATTTAATTCAAAGTGGCGCATAATTGATTTTTTTTTCTGCTGCCCGGTGACTATTTATTGTCCACGAAGTGTATATATATATACATATATATATATGTGTATATATATAATCGATGGAATGAAAGTATGTTAAAGCCTTTATTTTGTTGGTTTAGAGCCATCAGAGCCGGATGCATCGGATGAAGAAAAGGTTTGCTGTAGCTGCTCGTGAGGCGTATAATGGACATCGATCATTTATATTCTTAAGGAACCGCTGCTGAACCATTGCCACAAATCACATTCGAAACGGCTTTGGCTGGAAGGAAGCGCATTGCAAGCGACGACGACGAAGGCGACATGGACAGCGCTAAATTAAAGACTGCCTCTCCGTCAGCGTCTGGCGGCAACAACAACAACAATAACAGCAACAGCAACAACAGCAATATTAATGGATCCGGCGGAGGAGGAGGAGGAGCGCCGCAAGTGACGACAACGCACGTTTCCTTGCAGGACATCACGGGATCCGTTAAGGCGAAAAGCCAAGACGACAAAAGTGAAAAGCCACTGGGAACAGTCCTGCCAGCATTAGCCAGTAGTCAAAATAGTGCCTCAAAAAGTACTAACACTGTTACTCCCGCTGCAGCTCCTGCTGCGGTCGTGGTACTCAATCTTCCGCCGCCTACTGCCTCAGCCACCGCCAGCGCCTCTGCCACCGCCACTGCCTCCGTGTCCGTGTCCGTTCAAGCGAATGCCGACATCACCGACCAGTCAGCAGAACCAATGATTGCTGTTGCAGCATCAGCAGCAGCAGCAGCAGCAGCATCTGACTTGGAATCGGCGGCGTCTACGTTGGAGCCAGCCTGTTCGGAAACAGCTTCGATGAGGTCCAATAATAATACATGCGACTTTGACTCGGATACGGAACTATCCATAGTGGCCGCCGCGGCGGCAGCTGTCTCAGTGTCGTCCGCCATCATTGCCTCATCGAGGTCTCCTCCCACATCGCCGCCTGCATCAGGCTCCCTTATATTGCCGGCACTGAGTCCCAGTGTGGCGAACGCAGGTGCGCCAGGAGCCGTATCCTCGCTGTCGGCCATGGCGGGGAATCAGAATCAGGCCGGATTCGCAGGAGGCGTGGCCGTGGGCAGCACGAATGGCCACAGCAGCAACAGCACTCACCTGAGTCTGAATGCCAAGCAACAGCGTCAGCAGAAACGACGGCGGGAACGGGCACAGCGTTTGCAAGCGGAACGCGACAATCGATGCAACTCCAGTGCATTGAATGGCACCTTCATCGCTGGTTCTGTGGCGGTCAGCAGTGCTGGAGGAGGAGGAGGACCTCCCAGTGCAGCTCAAGGTGGCCTAGTTACGCCTGTCGGAGGAGGAGGCGTCGGCGGCGGCGGCGTTGGCGGCGGTGGCGGGTCGTCATCCGTGGTGGTAATGGGCAACGGATCAGGGAATGTCGCCGCCAACGGCAACGGGATGATCTATCACATTAATAGCGCTGGCAGCATGGGCGAGGATAGCAACAATTCGAATGGAAACTTCACCAGCAGCAGCAATGGCAGCAATAATCTCCTGCCGCCGACAGATAGCATTGCATCGTTACTCCTCAACCCGCCACATTCCCCCGAGTGCAACTCCGGACTAATGGCCACGCCCAGTGATAGCGAGGGCGAGTCATTGGACGAGGATCTACTCTCCACATCGTCGTCGTCGACGCTACTATTGCCACGCGACAAGCCGCCGCCGCGACCGCCACCTCCAGTACGAAGGAAATTGCCACGATCGCCGGTGCTGGAAGAGGAGATAATCGATGGCTTTGCTATATTGGAATTTAAGACATATGAAGATCTCGAGGTGAGTGTGGTCTTTCATTCCCTTAATTAATGGGATAATAATAGTTTACCCTTATATTCCCTTTAGTTTGCTATCAAATTGGGACAAAAGCGCAAGGAGAAGCGCCTCTCGGCACTCGAGGAGCTAACGTGTACCTACAGCATAGAGGAAATGAAAATTCCAAAGGTCATCGATACGGGACAATCGTCGCATCCGATGCGTTGTGTCTCCAGTCTGACAACCTTGTCTATTGTTGGCAGCACGAACAACAATAACCTAAAGGAAGCCTCCTCCCAGCCACCGAATCGTCATAATCCAGGCAATATCAGCAGCAATGGCTCCGCCACATTGGGCAGTAAAAACGACAGCAGCAGCAATGCGAACAATGTGGTTTACATGCTGCCATCTTCGGCCCTGGAGACGGAAACGGAACCTCGAGCACATTGGCGATCCGAATACGGACAGCATCAGCAGCAGCAGCAGCAGCAGCAGCTTGAGCAACAGGAGCCGCAGCAGCAGAAGCAGAAGGGCGATCATGGCAGCGTCAGAAGTAAAAGTAATGCCATCAACAATGATGTCCAAGCCAAGAATAGTCACCAAATAGTAAGCCAGTCCGGCAAGAAGCAAGCGGATGCCTCAACGACCACAACAATGGACACCAGCACTGACACCAGCTTCCTGGATAACAATGGCCACGACACCGACTCCCTAATGCTGGATATTACCCTGACGCCAGCGCTGGGTGCTGCTACTGCTGCTGCTGACCATATCGATGGGGGCATTAATGTCAATAATAAATCGCACAATTCAATACCCGCCGCCGCCAAGAGCAACAACTCGAATGATCAGACCAAATCGCTGCCCCAGCTCCAGCTAAATAATTTAATATCCAGGGATAATAATCACCTGATGAGTGTGGGCTGCAAGGCGGCGGCCTCAGAGCAGACCACAGTAAAGGTGAGTTTGGTATTCCGCTTCTTTCGTAGCTTTAACTCATGCTTATTGTGGTTTTTCCCTTTCTATAGAAGCTTAATAGCTTGGAGAGCATGGAAATTGTCACACAGACAGCCGCTGCTACCGCAGGGTGCCGCTCCTTGGATGTCCAGGAACTAGCTAATGGCTCAGCGCAGGTCGTTGGGGCCAGTAGCAGCAGCAGTAGCAGTAGCAGCAGCAGCAGTGGCAGTGGCAATGGCAGTGGCAGCAGTGTGAAAAAGGGAAGCGGCAGCGAGCAAAGTGATCTTTTAAATGATGTAAGCTACCAAAACGAAGAGTAATATCTATTTAATACTATAATGTGAACCTTCTCCTTCATCTTGCAGGCTCCAAAGAATTGTAGCAGCAACAGCAAAGCGAATAATATCGTATGTACCATTATTAATGTATTTAAGCCTTAATTGTTATTACTTTCTGAACTAATTATGCATTTTGTGCCATTACAGAACACTGAGAAGATGTTTGACATTATGGATTACCCCACAACGACGACGCCCCTGCATATTTCAAGCAATAATGCTGCCGCGAGTCAAGACCGTTCAGTTGGCGCCGCCGCTGACCTGCCGCACTTCAAGGGCATGATGGCCTTGGCCGGTGGAGATAACAATAATGTCACCTTCTCGGGAGTGCCTTCTTTTTCTACACCGACATCATTGGGCGGCGGTGGCACCACCATGCCACCCGTGCCCGCAGCATCGGGCATGGAGAGCAGCGATGCATCATCCACAAGTACGACGGCCTTAAATGAGAGTTCACAAGTTAACGTGGCGTCCGTTTCGACGAAAGCCGAAGGCGAAAGTGGAAAAAGAGAGCCGCCTGGCAGTATTTTGCAGAAATCAACGGCCGATAAGCCGCTCTATCCCGCCGGCCTGGGATCGTGTGGGGCCACAACACAAGTGAGTGCTCCCCACTGCTCCTCTTACGCCTTCTCTAATTCCTTTCGTTTTTTCCCCCAAACAATAGTTTACCGGCGCCGGAATCATACCCTTTGGGAATGATAAAAATATGACGCCCACTGTAGTCTCAGTCTCGCTCCCATCCATAGCTGACAATGATCAAAAGATGGCATTTAATAATGCCACCACCAAGGCGGTGGCCGCTTCAGTTTCAAATGGATTGCCATCGGGAGCCGGAGGAGTGCAACGTCCAATGGTGCCGCAGTCGCCGGTTACTGTTACACTGAGCACAACGCCGTCGCCGTCGCCGTTCACCGCACGCGGTCTATCGGCATCCAGTGTGATTCTGGCGAGCAGCAGCAATATCAAATCGAGTGACAACACTTTCACGAGAACTAGCAGTAGCGCCGAGGCCTCGGCAGTCGGCACAGAAATGGCAAAGAATCAAACTTCTGTATTTACAACTTCCTCCGCCTCCGCCTCCTCCTCCTCAACAGCAGCAGCCGCCACAGCTAGCAGCAATGCTGGCTTAGTCAATGGTTTTCTTACTGGTTATCCACCGGCAAGTACGGCTACAGTGATTACTAGCAGTACGTTGCCACGTGCCTCGCCGACCCACAAACTGATGTCACCAGCAGCGGCAGCAGCCACCGTTTCTACAGCCCCCTCCGTAGCCTCCGGCATGGGCAAGATGATGTTTGGCCCTGGGAATACGATTGGAGGCGCTACAGCAGGATCGTCGCCGTTAATTTTCTCAGGAGGACAGCCCATGCCAATGCTTATACAGGCCCCTCCTCCCTACCGCACTCCATACGCAAACTATCCACTGTTTACTCCCTATAGCAGCCTGACGACACATGGCTCGTACCTGCCGCCAGTATTGCCGATTGTTGCCACGTCCAGCATACCACCACCACCGCCCTCGCATCATATTCGCAGCTCGGATGGCCGCAGCAGCAGTCGTGAGTCGCCAGCGTCGGGGCTGATGAAGGCAAGCCAATCAGTAGTTCTACAGAACGTATCGATGGCAGCCCCGCCGCCTTCCATGCTGCGCTCCATGACGCCGATCAGTAGTGGCAGCGGCTCATCCCAGACCGCCGCTAGTGTGGTGACAACGAGTAGTGGCGCCGGAAGCTTCCATTCCTCGACAAATCCAACTGCCGCCCTTCCGCCAAGTCATACGCATAATATTATATCTCATTCGCATAATATGCCTGTCTATGGGTCAAGCAGTGCCACAACGTCAGCAGCAGCAGCTGCAGGTGCCTCGCCACAAACGCTTCCTCCTCCAATCTCTGCACAAATACTTGGACAGCCGGGGAACTTTTCATCTCTGTCCCATCATCTGCTTACCACGCATCCAGGAGCGGCAGCAGCAGCAGCGGCGGCACAGCAACAACAACAGCAGCAGCAGCAACAACAGCAGCAGCAGCAACAGCAGCAGCAACAACAGCAGCAGCAGCAGCAGCAACAACAGCAGCAGCAACATCAACAACATCAACCTATAGTACGTTATTCATCATCATCTGCCTCTGGCTCTGGCCCTGCTGCTGCCTCCAACTTCAACTCCCCCTCAATCCTCACCGTCCAAAGTTTAACGACTGCGGTTACGTCGTCGAGTTTATCATCATTATCGACGACATCCTCGTCGTCATCATCATCATCATCTGTGATCCAAAAGATTATTTCGCCCAAGGGCGAAAGTCCCAGCAATAAAGATCGGGATTCTAGTCACAGGTAAGCGTTACACAAACACCTTTAGAAGCCAGACTTTAAGAAGGGGTTACACTTTATTGATCGAAGATTTAGAACCGATTTCTTAATGTGGAGCTAAGATAAAATGAGGTCTAACCTTTGAGAAAGTAAACCCTAGCCCCAGGGAAACCTAACCTTTGATTACAAGCCATAAATATCCAATCAAAACCTTGTTTTTGTTTGCAGCAATCCAAGCATGAGGCCGTCCCACGTTGCATCCACATTAATGCCTGTGGTGTCGTCGCAAGGCTTGGGCGTGGGCGTGGGCTCTGCTGGCCCTTTCTGTGGCATAGCATCGAGCCAATACGGTGGCGGCACGCCCGTCCTACCTTCGAGTGCAGCCATGATGACGGGCATGGGCATGGCAAATCTATCGTCGTATCCTTCGAAGGCAGCGCTGTGGCTAAAGTATGTATTGTATTATCTCCGAGGAATGTGTGGCCCTAGACTAATCTTATCCATATCCACGTAGCTCCAGCGCCAATGGAATGGTAACGTCGTGTGCTGCCTCCTCAACGCCCATAGTCTCGAGTGGCAGCAGTACTCGACCGACTCCGCCGCTGCTCAACTGCACGCCGGGCATGGGAATGGGAATGGGCATGGGTTCGGGCCTGGCGGTGGCGAGAAGTTCTTGCAATACGATATCGCCTCACTCCTCCATTCCCTCAACGGCTGGCCACGCATCTAACCCGTCGTCATACTTCCCGGCACCAATGCTGCAACCGCCACACTCGTCTCCCTCGCCTGCCGCCATATCTGCAACGAGCTCTGCCTCGCAAATGCCGTCGTCGGTGTCGCACGCCATGAGCAGTATTGTCACAACGGCAGCGGTCACCACACCCACCTCGTCGTCGTCGGCCTCATCCATAGTACAACAGCCAGCGGTGGCGAGCAGTGCGGCTACAAACCCATCGGCGCATCCCTTTTCGGCTGAATCCCTGTTTCAGCCCAGTAAAAGTAGGTCTTCCCCTTACATTTTATGTGTAAACAAAGCTATAATCTTGATATCTTCACTATTTACAGATGATCAAGCTGATTTGCTGCGTCGCGAGCTGGACAGCAGGTTCCTGGATCGTTCTGGCCTATCTGTGGCGGCTCCCACACCGCCATCTTCGACCTACTTACGGCCGCCCGACCTACAGCAGCAACAGCAGCAGCAGCAACATCATCACCATCAGCACCAGCACACGCATCTGCATCAGCACCAGCAGTTGCTGCCACCGCCACCAGCATCAGCACCGGCATCGTCGGTACAGCCAAATTCTGGACAAATCTTTCCTCCGCCACTATTCAAGGACATTTCGAAAATGTCGGGCGTGGATCCGCAGTTCTATCGCACGGCGGGTGGTATGGCATTGCCAGCCGGAGGAGGCTATGCAGGATATACCACGACGGGGCTGTTGCACAGTGGCTTGGGCGGACCAACGCCGTTTATGCCTCCCAACCACTTAACATCCTTTGCACCGAAGGTAAGCGAATGTATTATAAATGCAGGATCTTGAGTAGTAGCGCTTGGAAGAGGTTTAAGCGTGTTTAATTGCCAGAATCTGATTTAGTTCATTGTAGTTCCATTATAGTAGTACAGATCCTACGGCTGTAGGTTCTATTAATGGTTTCCAAACCTAACCTATATAGTTTGGAGACGTAGTTATTTATATTGAAGTATATAGCTTACATTAAATAAGGCCACGTCTCATTATTTTATTCAAATCAAATAGATTTCTTAAAAGTATTTAAATCCTTTTTAAAAATTGCATCAATTTTTTATACACTTTATTTTTAAGACGTAAACTTGAATGACTTGATACATAAACATATAAATATGTATGTACATTAAGCCGGCATATATAGGGAGTCACAATATCGATCGATAAAATCAATAAACAACCGCGAGACTGATAAAGAAAGAGATGGAGCATGTGACGGACCTAAAAAAGGACAGAGACAGGTAGAAAAGGACAGTGAGAGAGAGATAGAGAGGAAATAAGAGTAAACACATAACAAATAATACATACAGGAATGCATGCTGCAAATAATTAATGTTAAATACTTTGTTATTGATTATATTATTTGAAATTTTTAATATTTTTGACTTTAACTTTGAAACTATTTACCTGATCAGAAGATCGGGGTTTCAGTAGGGTTTTTATTATGTCAGGTGATTTTTAGATTCGAATACAATACCTTGTGGGATTTGCTAAAAGCTCGTTACCTGTTACTCGTTACTTGTTACTCGTTACTAGTTACAAATAATATAATATTGTTAAGAAAGGATATTTTTAGATTCGCATACAATACCTTGTCGGATTTACTAAAAGCTCGTTACTCGTTACTTACTACTCGTTACTCGTTACAATTAATATTTGTCAAATCCATCACGTTATACACAGCAAAGACCCCTTTAAGAAATATAATCCAATTAACGATTTATATTCCCAAGTTGACTCTCAGTTTTCCACCATTATTTAGCTTTAAATAAATAAATAAATATTAATCCATCGCATTATCATTGCAGAAAACTGGCCGCTGGAATGCTATGCATGTTCGCATCGCGTGGGAAATCTATTATCACCAAAACAAGCAAAGCTCGGACAAATCGGGAGGATGTCCTCCAGCGTCTTCTAGTCTCCTTGGCAACAACAGTTCGAATGTGAACCAAGCCTCATCTGCGATCAACGCACCCATTGCTGCCGGCAATCTTCTCAGTGGCGGAGCAGGTGGAAGTAGCGTTAGTGGCGGTGGTGGTGGAGCCAGCACACCCGTTAATAATGTCGGGGGCCCACCAATTGGAGGTGGTGGCGGTGGCGGCGTCGTCGTGTCCAATGGACAGGGTTCAGCTTCAGCCATTGGTATCAAGACAACGCCAACTCTATCCATTAACACAACACCGCAGCATCTCATGCATCGTGCGAACGAAATGCCGCCCGCGGCAGCATTCGCGAGTGCCTTGCCCGGGCGATCTCCATTTGAAACTTCTCCATTGGCAGCGAGTTTCATTGGTGCGCCACCTAGTCATATTGGTAGGTAGTAATGTCTAATCCCCCCCCTTTGAATGCCAGCAACAAGCGAGAACTATAACGATTCTGTAATTGACAGGAACAGCTGTGTCTCAGTTCGGACGCTATGTGACTCCCTTTGGATTCACGGGCCTAACGCATTTCGGTGGACATTTGGACTCGTGGAGGTAACGTTTTTACTCGCTAGTCCAGTAGTAACGAGTAATTTATACACTTTCTGATTTGTTTAGAACGAATGCAATGCAACGGAGTGTCGCATATCATCCAGCAAGTGCTTTAGCATCCCCAAACTGGCCAATAAAGTCTGATCCTGGCCTGGACAACGCACGTCGCGAGGCCGAGGAGCGTGAACGAGAGTTACGTGAGCGCGAACAGCGGGAACGTGATCGGCAACGGCGCGAGCGAGAGGAACGCGAGCGGAAGGAGAAGGAAGAGAAACTGAAGCGAGAGCACCAAGAGCGGGAGAGAGAACGGGAGCGAGATCGAAAGGAACGAGAGCGGGAGCGACGAGAAATAGAACGGCGTGAGATGGAACGGGAGCGCCTCCTGCAGCAACAGCGGATAAATGAGAGCAATAAGCAAGCGGCAGCGGCCCAGGCGGCGGCTGCTTCTCAAGCGCCAGTACGTGACCGTTCGCCGCATCGCAACGTGGGGGAAATGAACACGGAAATTCGCATCAAGGAGGAGCATCCGCGGCCGACCAAGGACGAGCAAGATGTAATGCTGATGCGTGCCTCGGCAGCGGCCGTCGCTGTAGGCGGAGATCCCCGTTATCACTCATCCTCGCTGGCCGCCGCTCAGGCAAATGCCGCTGCAGCGGCTGCCCATCATCATCATCATGCCAACTTCATGGCTGCCAGTCGACATGGCCTGGCACCGCCCCCACCATCGCATCTGGCCCGTTCTATGATGCCACCCACCTTGAGCGTCGGCGGGCCAATCACGCACTTCAGTGCACCGGCTCCACCCGGCTGGGGCATAGATCCCTATCGCGATCCCTACCCCATCCTGCGCTACAACCCCATCATGGAGGCGGCACTGCGTCATGAAGCGGAGGAGCGACAAAAAGCGATCAATATCTATGCAGCCCAGTCCGCGGCCCATTTGCGAGGCAAGGAGCCAAGTCCTATTCCACCGCCGCCAGTTGGTGTGGGTTCGTTGGGTCCACCGCCGCCCCATCACCGCTTACAGATTGTTTCCGGCGTTGTTCAGCAGCAGCAGCAGCACCAGCAGCAGCAGCTCCAGCAGCAGCAGCAGCAACATCAGCAGCATCAACAGCAGCAGCAGCAACAACACCAGCAACAACAGCACCAGCAGCAACAACAACAGCAGCAACAACAGCAGCAACAACAGCAACTAGCTGGTGGCAAGACGAACTCAGGGCCAGGCTCAGGGGCGGGGGCACCACCATCAATAGTAGGCATTCCAGTCCAGCACATGATCAGCGTCGATGCGTTGAGCCAACAGCAGCAACAGCAACAACAGCAAACAGTAGTTAACACAAAAAAGGAATCATCCGACCACACAACCTCGATGGGGGGCCTGGTTGTGGGCGGTGCTGCCGGAGGAGGAGGAGGAGGAGGTGGTGGTGGTCTCAGTACAGTAGTACCTGGTGGTGTAATAGGGATATCTCCAGTGTCATCAGTTGCGCCAAGTCGATGATAAGCAAGTTATTATTGCTGCTTCTAACTAAGTTATAATAAAAGTGTAATAGCGAATAAGACGAAGAAGAAATTTTCAAAATTTCACTCACACTTCCATTTAGGGCTGGTAAAAACATGGAATGCATCGATGATTTTTACAGGTAAACACATCGATAAACGATTGGTGTTTTTTTCAGCTCTTCTTTTGTACATCTTACGCAAATTCCCCCCTGTTCCGCCTTTCCCCCCCTCCATCCCTCCACCCAGCCTGAGAGAACACCAATAAATAAATAAAGCGAAACGCTTTTGTAAACTACATCTAATATTAATACGACGTTTGAATACAGTATTTGTATTTTGTAGCGTGAGGAAAGTCAAAAAAAAAAAAAAAGAGAAAAGAAGAAAGAAAATAACAAAGGAAAGAGAAGCAAATGAGCAATGTGACGGACAGGGACAGGCAGAGAGAAATTAATCAAATTAAATGAGGTAAAGACTTCCTTGTACTTCACACAGACACCTAGAGTTTTCAGTCCCAAGCGCACAAGCACAAGCACTGATTCCCCCCCGCATTGGTACATCCATACATACGAAACATACATCATGCATACATACATACCTTCCTCGACTTGCATAAATCTTGGCTCGCTTGGTGAAACACACACACACACACACACACACACACGTCACACATACATAAGTAACATAAAGTAAACCTTACTTATTTATAATAAATAAAAAACATGACTAGTATAAACGAAAACAAACACTTAAGTTGGCAAAACACAGTTAGTTTAGTTTTAGTTCTAGTGTATTTGTATTATTTGTATAATATATTAAGTTAAGTAACGAACAGCCAAGAGACATGTTGAGCGGCATAAACCAACGCGCAGACATTATAATTTGATTGATTGTACATATATATATATATAAAAACATAAACATACGACAAAAGGAACTCATGATGTACTCTACTAGTTATACGACATCAACATGCAGCTTATGGACATCCAAACTATGATGATGCAATGATACATAACTGTATGTATATTCTGTGACAGCTTCATTCCCTTCGTGCATTACATGTTTAAGGACTTATTATCACATATGCAATTTATGTAAAAAATGAGAAAAATTAATAATAGAGAATCATTACAAAAACTAAATGAAACCTAATGCTTTTTATTCCTTTAAATCTGAGGCGAGGGGCATCTGGCATCATGTGAGAATAGCTTCGAAATTTCCACTTGGCGCATCGATAACAAAATCCTTTAGACGAAAGGCACAAACTTGGCGTCGATAACAAGGCAACACTTACCACTTTCTAATTAAGCTGTTTCAACCAGTTTCAAGCTATATATTTATATATATATATTCAATTTTTATTTAAGTACCTTTCTCTGTATTTGAATTTTTATAATACATAAAGCTGAACGCGCTTTTAATATTTAATTCAGCGTATTCTCATTTGGTTATCTATTATACATTAAACCTTTTTTACACAATTACTATGTTATTTTTATATTCAAGCATTATCAGTATATTATTCCGAAACGAATTTGAAAACACAAATGTTTTTTCGAAGGCTTTGACAAATCCAGATATACATTTTTTGTATTTAACACATTCTTGCTTGGCTTAGATCCTCGACTATTGTAACATTTTTTACTTGATTTTTGTTTGTGTTAAATTTTGTGTGAAATAAGCGTTACTCCCTTTTTATTGCTTCCTTTTTGTTTAATGTCTTTTTTCAATGATTTCGTATACTTAATATTTAACGTATGGCTTTTCATTTCTTATCAAGTTTAATCGAGGTAATTGATAATAATTTTCGTAAAATTCCTTATTGGGTATTGGAATTAACTAATACTAATTATTATTTTACATTATTATTACAACAAAGGGACACCGAAAATAATTAAACTTAAAAGGACTGCGATGCTAGACACTTTCATTCAAATTTATATTAGGGAGATCTTAAACCTTGTGAGTTGAAATTAAATCGATTTTATGCCCTTGCAGTGGGTATTATTATTTGTCTGTTGTCTTGTTTTACAAATACGCAGATCAAGTTTAGAACTGTTTCTATATACATACATAGGTTTATATTCCTAGGCACGATCGGACCAAATGTGTATCGTTCTTGCTTAGAAAGGATATTAAAACATAGAAAGAACATATGGCAGTAGAATGTAGTAGACCAGACTTACGACTGGTTCCACAGGAACAAACTGTAATGTCGAAAATGGCTTCTTCCCTTTTCATATCCTGATAATCTCGAGTTCTAATAAAGTGGTAAACAAATTAAACTGTTTGTGTTGCATTTTATTAATATCAATGTTTATGATCTCATTCATAGATCCTTCTTCGACCACAAATTCTGCACTTTTTAGAGATCACATTCTTAAACTTTTCAAGAACTCAAGTCGTCGCTTTTAATTGCAGTACAAAATGTTTGATTGCTTAATTTTGTATCTTTTAATTTCATCTTTATATGTTATTAGGTAGTTAACGAACTCTAGTTTTGGCATTTTGATTTTGAAAATACATTCTGCATTCCTAATTTTAGTTTTTTGCGCAGTAGATGGTTTAAACTCCTTTCTTTATCCGAGAGATTCGCAAATTGTCGGTCTTTTTAGCCCCTTTATCTCATATACTTTTTAAAGAGCATAAAATACTTTTACAAATTATAATTAATGACTTGTGTTTTTTGTTGTTTTGACATATTAAAATGTAGCTTGACGTGTTCTTAGTTTAAGGAGCACATGGTATCACATGTATCATCATTAGTTATATGATAATCCATATTTTTGGGCCGATCATGTTAGAAACATAGAAGATAGGTCCTTTTAAAATCTGATCTGCAGGATTGTCAAAAAAAATGTATAGATTTGAGAATAATTTAAATGCTGCCCAAAAGTAGGCAACAAAATGACAAAATATAAAGGTATAAAAATGTGCACTGATTTCGGGGCCTGCAAGATTTCATTGCATACTTTTGAACACCTTATTTGATTTCAATTCCACATCGATTTCTGCTTCACCTTTTGGGGCGATTATATGTCCTTTAAAAGCAACTGAAAAACGGTTGGCAATGCTGATCAGGTATGTATATATAGTTAATACTCTGCGCTATAAATAACCTTCTGACCAAAATAATAATACCCTTTACAAGAGTATAGAGACAAAAATGCATTAAGATCGTTTTACTTAACTTTCAAATTTGTATTTACATACTAGTTTGGATACACTGCTTTCGAAATATTTTCTTTTAAATTTTAATTCTTTTTTTTTTCAAAACTTGTATATTTATTTTTATTTTATTCTTTTTTTAGGATAATTAGTTGGCTGTTTTGCGAAAGCAGATTTAAATTTAAATTTAATATAAAAATATGCCTAATATAGTTTATATTTAAATAATAGTTATTTAAAATTACTGACTTGATAAAATGAAGAAAATACGTAATGATACAAATCAGAGAAACTTGTCTGAAGTTTGTGCACAATTTTTGTGTTGTATTTTTTTTCGACTGCGGACTACTTTACTGTAATTCAGGGCTCACCAATGGCAGTTGACATTCAGCTGAGTTTTCTCAGTGGAGCCATGATATTATTATTATAATTGCATCCTGAGTGGAGCTATTCTTGTTACGCTCTTTCTGTAATAACTTTGAGAGAGAGAGAGAGAGTGAGAGGCTGAAGGCCTGCCATTGGCGAGCTCTGCTGTAAAGCCTACTAACAAGTCGTTTAAGCCATAAGATACCACAGGATCTCCCAATAGCGAAAGTAACGATTACAATTCTTTGAAATGATGTTCAATTTACATGTGTGTGAAGAGTGTGTTTAGATTACTAACCGCACAGTTAGATCATGTGCAACTGCTGCTGTTGCTCCAGTTTAAAAGCCGTCGCCGCATTACTTAGGAGGTGAAAAGGCACGTTAGCAGCCCCATCCAATGAGGGCGGTGACGCTGCCGCCGTTGCTGCCGTCGCCGGACTATTGCTGCCGCTGGTATTTGTGATACCGGCCTTGAGTTGCATCGTCTCCAGGGATACGTGGTGCTGCTGAGATGGCTGATGGTGTGATGTCACGATAGCTGGCGCTGTCGCAAGTGTTCCTGAGTTTGTCGTTGTGATGATTATGTTGCCGGCATGCGAGGCGCCACGTCCTCGCTTGCGTTTCGGAAGAATACCCTTTCGGGCCATGTAGAAGCGAATGGTGGAGACTGGAATATTGAACATATTGCTGACGGTCTGGAATGTCTCGCCCTTGGAAACACACTTGGCCGCTTGGGCCAGCGATGCTTCCGAGCGCCGGACACGCTTATACGAAGTGTAGCCATCAACGGAGTTGTTCAAGAGCCCCAGGGAAGCGTTCGCCAGTGATGTGTCATGTTGCTCCGTGTCTGTCATGCTCAGCGAGAGGCAGGATGTGCTGCTGTTCGCCACACCGGCTGTAAAACTGTTGTCATTATCCTCCACATCATTAACGGCCACATAGTTATGGTCGTCCTCAATCGTAGAGTCCAGATAATGCTGCTGCTGTTGCTGCTGATGTAGCTGAAGTTGTACCCTGCAACAAGGATATATAGGTTCTTACATATTCTTTCTGTTAAGCTTAATATTTATTTAGAAAGAGAAAGGTCCTATTGAACGCACCTTGAAGCCTGAAGATGGCCGGCATTCGTCCTGCTGCTGTTAGCCAGTGGCGCGCCGGCCGATGTATTATAATCCTCAAAATGATCTCTGTAGGCATTCCAATTGTTGGAAACTTCATCTGCCGATTCATCTTCGGTTGGGGCATTCGAGTTGTTGCCCAGACCCGGCGCAGAGGCGCCCTGCTGAGCACTATTGGTGCCATTGATCTGGTGGTGCCGCTGACGCGCTTCCTTGCTGATCTGTTGCTGCTGCTGTTTGGTTGCTAACACTGGCGGAGTGGTGGTCGTTGAGGTTGACGTTGTTGTTGAATTAGTGGCGGCATCGTCCACCATATCGGTGCCATCTAAACGGCTGGTTGGGGTTAGTAATGCTCCATCTTTGACACCAGTTTCCTGCTTGGTCTGAGCCTGCAGTTGCTTGTAATTTATCGTTGCCTCCGAGCCATATAGGCCGCGAATCCGCAGCTGTTCGGCACAACGCAGCAACTGACCCAGTCCGGCCTGTGTGACATTAACCTCTCCTTTGTACATGAAATCGACAAGCGCCTGAATTTCCCAGAGCTTGATCTCTCGCGGCAATATAATGACGGGATGCTTGCACGGATGCTCGGCCAGTATGGTCTCGAAGTAGGTGGAGCAGGCGGCCAGCACTAGACGGTGACATTGCAGCTGGTGACCCTCGCAGGCTAGCGTTACGTCCACAAATCTCTGTCCGGCCAGGAGCTGCGGGAAGGCGGCGCCAATGCTACCCAAATGACTGTTCCAGCGCACGCAGAACTCTTGCGTGACGGCGCTCATCGCGTTTGAAAGGGGTTTGCAATCTGCGCCCGAGTGCGTGTATGTTCTCTTCTCTAAATATAAGCTCTATGAGATTGCGTCCTTGTGATATTCACCTGTAATAGAGACAGAAATACATGTTAGGAATGGGTTCTGGAATCCTGGAATGGTTTAAGCATACGTACATACTTATTAGGAAGAAATCTCGAGTAATTCTTGACTTCGGCTTGCGTTATTTATTTTGTTTTTAAAACCTCTTTTCTGCAAGTTAAAAAGTAAAAAATAAAATATTAATTCGAATAGCTGTGACATTAATTTCTTTGACATTTCAATTATTAATTAAAGATAAGTTCTAGTTAAATTGATCCTACAAAAACCTACAAGGTTGATAGCAAAAACAAAACAAACACATCGGCAGTGAGTACAAGAAATTTTGCAATACCAAAATATACGCGATTCATTTTTGGAAAACGAGATACGGCTTTTCCACTAAAAATTAAATTATTTCGGAGCAAAAAGGACTTTATAAACATATTAATTAGCAGGGGTGGGGCACTCAATGAATATGAGAATATGCAAGCAAAGCGATAAACAATAAACATTCGCATCGGCATGTGTGTATATTTTGTTTTGGTAATTGTTACCGCGCGGTATTCGTCCCGTATCGGTTTCAAAACTCTCAAGGTTTTTTGTTTTTGCAAACTCACTTGCGACAAGCAGCTTCGCTGGCGCCACCTATCAAAACATAACGGAAAGAGACACTACGTGCCGACCCAAGTTCTAAGGAAATATTCGCGTACATAAATAAGTATGTACATTCCATGTGTATTACAATTACAAAACCCTTTAGAGAATTCTTAATTGTGATAACAATAAGATCGTTTTTCGGCGTTCACCTGAAGGAGCGCAGGCACCAAAACAATAAAGGCGACACATACAAACATATGTTCAGGCATACATACATACGTGTGTGTATGTGTTTGAGTCGGTGAGGTCCCGAGCTCTAATAAGAGAGCAAAAATACCAAAAACAAATACGAGCTGTGCACTGAATAAAAATAAACAAAAATGGTTGGCAATATTTTTTGGAATATTCTGCATTTATGCACGATGTACATGCGTACTTACAAATGCCTGTTTGTATGTATGTATGCATAGGTAAGCACTTTTTATCGTTTCCATTCCTTCTATATTTAGTGCAAAGGATGTGGATGTGTGCTCTTGCAGAAATATATGTACATATGTATATATGTACACATAGATGTATTCATAAATACATACCTGTTTGTAAAAAGAATTGTACTTTTTATGCCTTTTTGAGTAAAAGGAGCGAGGCAATTTTCGGCGTTAACAGTTTGCAGATTGAGTTTTAGGTACGGGGTGAAAACAATTTGTAAGTTAGAGGTGATGCGGACCTTTCAAGCCAACTACATATACAATGTCCTGTGCGCGAGGCTACCAACGCCTGGGTCTTTTTGTTTAATAAAAATACAACACTAGCATGAGTCACATACACACACATGATTGCACATACATAAGTGGTTAATAAGATTCTATTGATTTTTCTTATTAGTTTAAGAAGTTTGCATGGTATTCCAAGGCATTATTTCGAAAATGTCCATTCATAATCATTCATATGCGATGCTGCGCGCGGTTTAAATCATTTTCGGCGGCGGCCTAATAAGTTGATTGGCACTTACTAAAACTTAAAAAAACAAGAAACTCGTGTGCTGAGATAGTGCTTAGAACTAACTTTTATGCACCTTTTTTAAGTCGGGTTATTTCCAATTAAATTTAAATGGAGAAATTAAAATTTGCTTTCGCGCTGCCAACTTCTTTTATAACCATTGTTATTTAAAAAACGCGTTAGGCCATTAATGTTGGCATCTACTCAAATACTCAAAATATCGTTATTCAGCTCACTAAGAGTATTCGATAATGTAATATGGAACCAGATCAAAATATCGATTCAATTGATCGATTTCCTAAGTGGAAAATTCAAATATATATTGGTGAAAAATAATTTATTTTGAGAAAAACTTAAAATGTGTTGTACTATCGCGCAAGTATGAAACCAGTTGATGGCAGGACCATGAACACCATCGATATTGGTATTTTCAATGTTTTTACTTTATTTTTCCTATTGCCATCGCTATGCAAACATGCAAAGTTATAAACTCAGACGTAGTAGAAACTGCGCCTAGGTATATAAAACAATATCGATTAAAAGATATTTGGGCAATAAGAATGTTTACGATATAAATATTTATTCTTTTCTAAAAATAACGATATATTGAAATTCTTAGATATATGGTATTTTACAAACTTTATGGTATATAATCAGCTCAGATTTTGCTCAATTGTATATTTTTGGTATATTGGTATATAATGGCTCCATGGTATTTGCTTACATTCTTAGTTAGTTTAGTACTTAAAATCTATGTCCGTCAAATTAGCGTCGGTAAGTTAGCGTCGAAATGGAACGGTGGGAAATGGA
>JAEIIF010021750.1:0-13107 GCA_018874455.1 Drosophila trapezifrons | reverse complement strand
TGTGTGCGTTTGCTCCTTTCAATTGTCTAGCCGAGGAGTGTGTGTCCTGGTCCTGGGTCCCAGGTCCCAGGTCCTTTGTAACTGCAATTAAACCGTAAAAATGTTGGCCGAGACGTGAGAACGTGGAGTCTGGAATAGGACGCAATTGTCTGCGACAAACTGATTCGGTTTGGGCCAACAAATGAAAATCAAACTGGGTAAAATTGTAATTGTAATTGTCTTGTTTTGTGGCTTATTGATCCTAGGTCCTTGTTGAGAGGAGGTGGGAGTAGGGCTTAGAGACTACTATGGATCATGAACTAGTAGAGGTTCTGTTTAGAGGTTCTTTTAAATCATTTTTTGAACTTAAGAACTCTTAACTTGGTACAAGAATAAATATGGACTTAGTTGAAAAATGTTCCATCATTTTAAGAACATTATTAGCATAGAGACATAAGATTTTCGTCATAAACTCACCCAGTACAAAATTGACACTAACGCGTTTTAGTTTTGGTATTTTTTGTACTGGACAAGTTTAAGACGACAATCTTATGTCGCTATGCTAATATTGTTCTTAAAATGATGGAAAACCATTCAATTAAGTCCATATTTATTCTTGTACTAAGTTAAGAGCAATCTTATGCCACAATATTATATTCCTAAATAATAATACGGGTATGGAAACCGATCCATATTTGCTATATGTATCAAAAAATATAATTTTGAACCCCATAATCCCATTAGTTCTTATCCCAGCTATGACTTTTCAAATTAACGCCACCCTTTTCTTGTGATAAAAATGATATAATCTTGAGTTTCCTACAAACAAGCACTTAAATCCTTTTCTCTAGCTGATCTCTTCCTTCTCAACACTCTCCCCATAAATCCTGTCCTAATGTTAGGGAAGAACAACCCCTAATGGGTAACCCCAATCCCCGTTCCAGATCCAACTCGAATCCCTAGAAAGAGGAGATGGAGGGTTCCCTCTCGGCTTGTGTTTTGCTCGATTTTCATATCGTGAGAACCGCTCGAGACGCGTCGTGTGTTTCCCACGCGATGTGCACACCTGCCATTTAAGACGCTTATATGGTTACGATTACAAACACTCACACAGTGCCAGCGAGCACCCATACACTCGCACACTCCGCCGCTACACACAGAAGCCACAACCAGATGAGGGCACTCCACTCCACTCCGTCGGCTGTCTGCTGTCGGCACACATTTATTGCGCCGGCGCGACGCTTATTATCAGCCCAAGTAGCAATCGTCGTGTGACTGACTGCCGACTGACTGACGAACTGACTGACTGACTGACGAACTGACTGACTGCCTGATGGGCTAACTGACCTATGGATTGACTGACTGACGGCCCGACTGATTGCCGGCTGCTTTACTTTAGTTTTTCACTCTTGTCGCCGTCATTGACGATTGTTTAATTTAAATTGCCGGCTACCAGTCGGTGGGCTTAATGAGTATAACCAAGAGACACGTCAAGAAATTGAGACCTATTTTGTGATTTTTCAACCTAAGATGAATGAGGGTTTCCCTAAAATATTTCCTTCAAGTTTCAGGTTGATCCAGTGAAGGGTTTTTGAGTAAACTTCCCAAAAGCAAAGGATTCTCCAGAGGTTTTCTCAAAGGGTTGCCTTAAATTTAAATACTAAAAATACTAAAGCCTTAAAATGAATTTAAATACATATTTTTTCCAGTGCAAAGTCCGCCTGATTCCTCGGAACTTGTACGCAATAGTTATTTGTAGTTTACGACATGAGCTAATTGAACGAACGCACCCGCAGAAGAAGTTTAACGAGCTCTCTGTCATTGATTGGAGTTCCGAGGGCTTTCAAGGGGAGTCAGATGAGGAGTCGGTGTCTCGTCCGAGTCCCTGGCTCTCGGATTGTCAATGGGCAATCAAAACATTAATGGCTCCGCGACAAGGTGAGTGAGTGAGAATCCCCAGTAGCCGGCTGACAGCTTGGAGTGATCGCCAGCCGCTGCACGGATGGATATATCAGTGATCCCCATTCGGTTGAGTGATCGCTCGAATTATGTTGCCAAGAGCCAAGAAGGGGCACTCCGACCAATCCTTTGAGGGATTTATGTATGTCCGACCACCAGTTTGTTTGTCAGCTAAATGTCGCTGGCAAATGTTTGTCCAGCAATAAATTAGCCCCACGATAAGTGGACAATTGTTGCGAGACATTAGCGGCGAGCCAGCGATCCATGAGATGCTTAGAATAACTCAGAGTTGGCTTTAAGACGAATGCTTACTTCCTGGTGTTAATGCTGTTTTTGTTTAAGTGCGTCATGGGAACTAAAAATATATCTAAGATTTTCAATCTTAAAGGGAACTTCTTTTACTTTGTATTTGTATTTAAATAAGAACTGAGATGATTTGTGTTTCTTTATATCATTAATATATGAAGTCCCCGAGCCTAGTTATGAACTTTATTTGGGCACAATAACGCCAAATCCCAATGTTTGTTTAGTATTAATGTTATGTTTAGTATTAATCACGCTAACGCCCCCGCGATCTCTTTAATACTAAGCTTTTTCTCTTATCTACTACTACGGTAACACTCACAATAAGACTTAGGAAACGAACACGTGCAAACGGCCACAAAAAAGCGAATAAATAATTGTAACGTTTAAGAAACCACGACAACGATCATTATTAAATATAAATTTAAAGCTGCGTATCACCGCAACATACTTTCTGAATTCCATAACCTCTTGGTTCCTCTGATCCTCTCCACAAGCTTCGAACTAGCAGAAAAAGCAAAGATAGGGAACTCCCCTCTCTCTGGAATCGATTTCCTTAAATGCTGATCTAATTGGGAATCGTTCCTCACCCTGAACTGACTAAAAACCCACCCATCCCTCTCCCATTCAATTACCTTTGACTCTGGGAATGTAATCAACCTCAAAACACACGCCATTCGGCTCGTGCCAAAGGAACAACCCTCCTGGCCCTCCACCTCCTCCTGGGGTGGCAAACACTCCACATTATGATCCCAGATAAATGCAATTCAATTAAAGGTCTATCAAAGAGGACACCTTGCTGGGATGTCCAAGCACGTGACTAGCCCACGTCCAATCAGGAGGAGCAGCACTTGTCGTCGTCCGCCACGCGTTCGCCAGCCGCCGAGCTTTTTTCCAGGCCAAAGCCAAAAGCAAACATCAATCAGGTGGAAAGCGATTGGGCAACGGACGCGTGACCCGGCGGCGGGCGAAGCAATTAAGCAAAGTTGAACCAACTCGGCTTTCGCCCAGCACAAGCAGCAGCAACAACAGCAGCAGCAGCAGCAAGTGCAATATGTGTCAAAAGGGGCAACAGCAACAGCAGCAGCAGCCATAAATGTAAGGCCAGGAACAACCACCACCACTGAGGCAACGAAGTGAGCGGGGCTGTGGCCTAAATTGCAAACAGCTGCCACTCGAACCGTGGGATACTTTTTCCCCTAGCCTCAAAAAACGAGATGCTCGCAGGATAGGGGAAGGCAGACAGGCAGACGGACAGACACAGGCCAGGCCCTTCATCGAACCTTATCCATGGGAACCACAACTGCTCAGCGCTCTCAATATTTACTCTGCATTGAAACAGAAAAAAACGAGGATGATGAGCAGGAGCAGGAGGAGGAGGAGGAGTACGCCAGGAGTCGGGGGGAAAACGAGATTATCCTGCACGTGTTGAGCTTGCTTCGAAAGCGTGGCTGGCGCGGGATGAAGCTGCCGCTGCTCCTGCGCACAGTTTGCCCATGTGGCCGGCACATGTGGCACTTGTTGTGGTCCGTTGGGTGGTTGGTGGTTTTTTGGGTGGTGGCTATCCGCCTGCAGCGACTATAAAAGCCCGACACTTGCCGCCAGACCACAACAGTTGAAATTCGCCACTCGCAGCACTAAGAACTCTGAAAACCGAAAGAAAACCATGTCGAAAGTTAAGAATTTATTGGCCAAAATGCTGCAGCGCTTTGGCAGGAGCAGCGGCTCGCATAGCGACAGTCAGCGTTACGACAGCCTGGAGGAGATTGCCCAGAACCAGGCCAACGAGCGGATGCTGATGGCCAGCCAGGCGGGAATGGAGGAGCATCTGGTCATCTGCCTGGAGACGGCGGCGGGCAGCTTCTATTGGCACTCGCAGTAGCAGGAAGAGCAGGAAAGGGAGCAGCAGCAACTTCAGAAGGAGTAGCAACATCTCTTGAAACAGCAGCAACATCTCTGGAAGGAGCAGCAACAGCAGTAGGAGCAACATCTCTGGAAGGAGCAGCAACTCCAGAAGAAGCAACATCTCCAGAAGAAACAGCAACATCAGGAGCAGCAGGAACAGTTCTGAGAGTCCAGATATAAGCCCTAGCTCCTAAGGAGAACATAGAAGAGAAAGCTGCAACTTTATTTGCAACTGGAGGAGTATCAGGAAATATATCCATGCCAAATCCACTGCCTGCAACAGCAACTCTAAGAATTGTTGCAATATCAAAAGCAGGAACCTCAGCAGAAGCAGCAACATCATACAAAAAATCCAAAATAAATCCAAGAAACAGGAACAACAAGCAGCCAAAAGCTGCCATCAACTAGCAATATCTTCAAGAACCCAATAATTGCTGCACTGTCACCAGAAGGAGCTGTTACCCAACAATCACAGAATCAGCAACATCACAACAACACAGACTTCTGCCTCGCAAAAAAACCGGTAGTTGAATGAATGAATAATACTCAACAGATCATTCGATGAATAAATGGAGTTGCGATCGAGTTGCGTGCCAGCCACTAAGAACAAGCAGCCAACTAGCAGCCAAGGATCCTCCGACATCCGACATCCTCTCCAGTTGGAAACCCTCGTTAAGTGTTAATTAAAGCCATAATAAATTCGTTTGTGATATGCACTCAAGCCTAGGTAGTCTAGCATAAATGTTATTAGATTATAAGGTCTCTAAATATATATTACAAAAGAAATTATCGCTGTCTTGTTTTTTTTTGGGTATTTAATTTACAGGAAAATCAAACCAATTGGATTCTGATTAAATGGAAAATCAACAAATGGTAGACTCAGGCATTTACCAAGGGGCTTAAAGACTTTAATTAGATATATTGTTAACTGATTGGTGTTTGTTATTGACGGATAACCGCTTCCGTTACGGTAGGTCTGGGAAATCACAATTTTGTAATGATATTTGTAAGTGTAAACAAACTGATTTTGGAGTCGGAGCATTCTAAGGAAGTCTTAAAATGTGTTTATATTTTTTAAGAGCTTTAAATATTCGGATTCTATTTAATCTTAGCCGTAAGAAAGTTAGCCTATCTTAATAATCCATAATTCGTTCGGCAATTTATTTATTTATTACCATAAAATTGGGTAAAAAGAATTTAAACTAAGAAAAAACCTCAAAATAATTTAAATAGTCATTTATTTATTTAAAAAAAAATAACACTTGATCAAAAGAATACATTTTTATTATTTAGTGCATTTTTTTAAACAACACATTTATTTTAATCCAAATAAAAAAAGTTTAAATAAGCTATTATATTTTTTAACATCTTAAATACAGTTTAATTAACCCTAAAAAAATCACAAGTTCTTGAAAAACATTTTAATAATTTTCCCAAATGGAAATCAAAGCTCTCAACCCGCATATCCGGGCATCAAAGCTAATCGCACACAGCCCATGATAATCGCTGCCCAGTCATTCCGCACAAAATGATAATTTCCTGTCGCAGATTCTCCTCGAGCTTCGTGATATATAATAAAAAAAAATGCAACGTTTTTTTATGCAATGCATTTCATTCGGTTTTATTGCGCATGCGTGGCAAGCTTCAGCCGGGCCCTTTAGGCTTTACTTATTTTTTACATTTATTTTTTCCTGCTGCCGACGCAGCCACTGCCGCTGCGTGCGTCAGTCGCGCGTTTGGCGTGCCAAGCATGCGCACACATATTCAATTACACGGCAGCAACATCAACTGCAGCAGCAACATCCACTGCAACAGCAACAACAGCGATTAAAGCGTTGCATTGACAATAAGCCAACCCCGTTGCGTGCCCCTATTAAAAAAAGAAGAAACAGAAAAAAACACCCGAGCTGGCCATGTGCAGCTCGAAAAATTTTCTCACACTCGCCAGAAAATTGTAACGGCCTCCGCACACACTCTCGGCACACCATCTTCCCTCTCCGTTCCCCCTCCCTGCCCCCGTCTGCCGCGCACACTTCCTGCCAGCGCGCCGCAGCGTTCCCTATATTGTTTATATAGTTAACGAATGCGATACATTTAATCTTTAGTGTGTGTCAATTTGCCGTACAGTCATTTAGTTTGCATGTCCCTCGTCGATCGACCATCGAACCATCCCTTTTTTCCAGCTCCCAGGTCCCACGATGATGATGTCCCGGCCATACGTGCCCAGGAATACGAATGCACGAGTATATGTATGCCACTTAGCGAGCCCAGATCCCAGATCCCAGATCCCGAGCCCAAGTGTTCAACAGAAGCTACAATTCAGCATTCATAATTGACAACGAAAGAGAGGGTCAGAGAGGGCCAGAGAAAGAGAGAGAGACAGGAAAAAATTAAATAAAATAAAGGGCAGGTGGTAGTTTTTTTTTTCCTACCCGTGACTCGCACTCGCACAGCCTGGTCAGATTTACCTTGGTTCCAAGGCACTTTGAAATGGGTTTAAAAATGTTTGTAAAGGAATTTAATATAGTGTGGTAGCACTTTTACAGTAACGCAAGGCTTCTTTATTCAAGCTTCGAGAACAGACTGCCTCTCAGAGAGAGACTCCTTACAGACAATGTAATTTAACATAGGCTTAGCATAGGTTTAACATTCATATCGATATTGTATAAGTATCGGGATCTGAAAGCAGCCTACTACAATAGTTTCCTTCCCTCCCTATTTTAGGAACCCCTAAACTCTGTCTAAGCTGAGAGCTAACCTACAGAGATCACCTATCCCAAAACTTCCTATGTTTTAAACACCTTTAAATAGAAAATTCCTAAAATGGGTTCCTGTAATTATATCGCTTCAACCTTCGCACACCCAACTTTTCCCACATTCAGGTTCCCACACATCCCAAAAATTAACCATAGCAAGTAGAAAACAGGCTAGTAAAATCCTTAAGAAACAAAGTACAAAACCTGCGAATATGGTCCTTAAACTGCACACATTTTCGACTAGAAAAACCCCATTTACAGGACACAAGAATCTCATGTTCACACGTTTTCCCAGCTAGTTTCAAAAATTAACCATAGCAAGTAGAGAACAGGACAAGAAAAATCCACAGAGAACCAAGTACAAAACCTGCCAGGAATACCTTTATGAATGTCCTTAAATTGCACACCTTGGAAAATCCTAGATCACACATCCCATGTCGAAAAACTATATTTCCCACGATCGCCAAGAGAAGAATTTTACAAACTAACCGTAGCAAGTACAGGACAGGCTGCGTATTATCCTTGGTCCACAATTTTCACGTAGCTGGAAAAACCTAAAAAATTTTCATTGAAACAAGGGATATCCGAAAATACCCGCATGTGCTGGCATGGTTTGGCCCACTGTGCCATGTGCACAAGGGCTCGAAACTCGGAGCGCTCGGAGCTCGGAGCTCGGGACTCGGGACTCGCACACGGGACTACCTCCGATTATAACTTATAACACCAACGAGCGAGAAAAATCTTGTGGGAAACTTGAGGGCAAAGTGTTTCCCACGATTCGAATGTCAGTGGAAAGGAAAACAGAGAAGCAGCATGTGCAACCACCGTGGCACCACCACCACTGCTGCCTCATCGCATCTTCATCCCCTGCCAAGAGCAAACAGTTGAGGGCAAGATATTATACTTACTTTGAGGATCTGAAAATGGATTTATAAAATTAAAATATAGAAATATTTACTTTTTAAATAAAATATATAGAAAATTGCGTATTAAAATACCCCCTTAAAGTGCATTTTATATTTTTAATATTGTAAGAACTTCCTGTTTGATCTCTAGAAACCTTCCTTCAAAAAGTTCTTATTAAACCAAAGCCTTTTAAGCATTAAAAAGATAACTTGTGACTTACTCAACTTACTAATTCAACCTTTATAATGTATTTTTCAACTATTTTAATCTTCTTAAAACAAATATTACAAAATTATATTATTTATAGTATCATATTTTCGTAATATAAAAAGTTCTTTCAAAAAACCTACTACCCTGACCCCTGCTGTAGCCCAAACTTGTTTGTTTGCGAAGAAAAACCCACCACCGAAACTGCAGGCTAGAGGATCGTGTCCCAGTGACTGAGTAACTTGCTCGGCAGGTGGTGGACTCTCTCCGGAGCTCTCTCCTGGGCTCTCCGGCCGCTCTCTGGCAGCGTGCGCTGAGCACGAGACGCTCTCGCGGCGGCACGTGCAGCTATAAAAGCGGAGGTAACCGGAGACGAGGGCAACACTTCCAACTCAACCGTCGTGCAGTCCACATCTCAGGAGTTACTTCTCCAGCGAGTTCTTCTCTCAAAGTAAACCAAACAAATCACAAAAAATAACATCACAATGGCCACCAAATACGAGATGTCCAAGACCTACCAGTACCGCAAGGTGATGAAGCCCCTGCTGGAGAGGAAGCGCCGCGCCAGGATCAACAAGTGCCTGGACGAGCTCAAGGATCTGATGGCCGAGTGCGTGGCCCAGACCGGCGATGCCAAGTTCGAGAAGGCCGACATCCTGGAGGTCACCGTGCAGCATCTGAGGAAGCTGAAGCAGTCCAAAGTGCAGCCGAAAGCTGATCCCGAGCAGAGTTTCCGCGCCGGCTACATCCGGGCGGCCAACGAGGTGTCCCGCGCCCTCGCCTCCCTGCCGCGAGTGGACGTGGCCTTCGGCACCACTCTGATGACCCATCTGGGCATGCGTCTCAACCAGCTGGAACAGCCCATGGAACAGGCCCTGGCCGTGAACACCCCGCTCTCCATCATCTGCGGCTCCGCCTCCAGCGCCAGCTCCAACTCCAGTGCCAGCTCCTGCTCCTCCATCAGCCCCGTGTCCAGCGGCTATGCCAGCGACAACGAGTCCCTGCTGCAGATCAGCAGCCCCGGACAGATGTGGCGCCCCTGGTAATCATCCGGCTTCAACTCCCCTCCTCGGGCAATCGCGCAATGGAACTGCAGCTTTAGAAAATGCTTTACAATGATCCTCATTTATTTGTTACGTTACCACGTTTTAGGTTTCTAAGTTAAGTCTGTGATAGGGCACGCTTTATTAACTTTATTAACTTTTGTCTAGACTCAATCGAGCAGAAGTCTGTTTTAACTCTACTTATACACAAACGTTTACCAGCTAAGAGATCTCAGAAACACAATAAGAAAACACACAAAATACTGAAAAGAAATTAAATATAAAACGAAATATGAAAAGAAAATTACTCTACATCTTCTTATTTTGGGGAATAATTCTTTTACAGGTGCTAGGCCCAATAGATCATATGAAGTATATAGATCTATGTTGGGTATAATAATAATTCTTTCAGGTACTTTTACAGTTAGTAACCCCAATAAATCCATGCTGAATAGACCCATTAACCAATAGGTTAATATAAAAATAATGATAATTAACTCAACATTTTGACTAAAGAACTCCCTAAAAATATTCAATCTCAAGATCATAATAAAGGAGATATATTTGTGGAATGGTTAGTAAATCTATTCTATAATAGTTAATCTATAAATAATTCTGAAAAAATTATAAACATCGGCTCTAAAAGACCAATCCATGTAAATATATAAAAATAAACGTAGGCCTGGCCTTCTCACAAATTATATTCATTATATTACAACCCATCATTATTTTAAACGAGCTAAATTAAAAGCTGAAGTAACAAGATAAAAAATAATAAGAAAACACGATGCATTAATGGGTACTCAATTTTAGAGCCTGCATTTATAGTATTAATATCAAACGACTACATCGTGTAATCCATAAATTAACTTTTTGCTTAAAATCTATAAAACGCTTTGAATAATCATTAATTTGAGCTAAAGTGATCCTTGAATATATTAGTGGCTTGGAGCTTAACCAATCCTTGATAAAATGAGTGTCTTACAGAGAATTTTTACGAGGCTTCAAAAAAAATATAAACTTACCAAATTTTATTTTTCTGTCAAAGATACTTCAAACCTAGCAATTTCCTTGTTCTTTAAAGACAACTCTTCCCTTTTACTTGAATTATGGAATTAGGGTTTACCAAAATCCACCAAATAATAGATCTATTATTATATAAAATAGTTCAGGCTTCTTATAAAAGAATCCGTAGGTCAAATGAATATTAAAACCTATTTATTTTCTGCTTAATACATATCATAACCAATTATGCACTCTAGTCCATTAATATCCCTTTCTTTTAATAAATATATAACTTATTAGGGGAAAAGGCAGGTAATTTATTCAATAAGACCTCATTCAACATTAAGACTGAACTCATCCTGGCTTCCCTTTGTCCATTTAAAGAGGTCATTCAAATATTACAACCTAATAGCGTTCATTAAATCGTGTTATAAGGGGAACATAGATATATGTTTCCCTTCTAGAGGTAGACCTCTTCCAAAAGCATTGTGAGATGTGTGAACATCCCCTGCGGGTACCAAAAGATCAATCAAATATTACTAAATCACCAATTAAAAGCCAATTAGGGTAGAGGCAGGGAGATCAGCATAGCCCAGGTAGGCTCAACTCTATAGGATTCAAACACCCTCCAAGTATTCCAAGGCTCACCCAACCCTTGTCTCACCCATAAGTCCATCAAATACTACCACCTCCTACCAAGCAATCAGGGGGGTTCAACGGGAGGAACCATAAGTACATCCAGGTATACCCCACGTGCATGTAAGCATTCCAGCACAAGCCGCACCCGGGGCCACAAGTACTCAACCTCAACCTCGGCCACGAGCTGGGCACGCGGGGCACACTTCCTGCGCCCGTCCAACCCACCGCCGGACCCCGTCCCCCTGCCCAGCCACCCGACGTCGATCACGATTGAAGAACAACGGCCAAGACGACCCAGCACGAAGCCAGAGCCGAAGCCAATATGCCACATCCACTAATTGTGTCCAATAAACACTCGTCGAGGGGCAGTGTGGGAACGGAAAGCGGAGACAGGAGTTCGGAGATCGTGGCCGGGAGTAGGGGCATTATGCCATCATCGTCTGCAGGCATTGATGAAACAATAAGCGAGTAGATGGCACGGCAGGATAACAATGCCAGAGCGACGGCCCACGCACAACCAGATATCCCTGAACCCACTCCGCTCCCCGCCCCTCGCCAGGCTCCGACTCCGATCGGTTCCCACTCCAGCGCTCCAGCGACAGGATGAGGCAGTGAAGTATGCATTAAGGATAATAACACCGGCCCAGAAAGCAATGCGAACAAGGGCCAGCCAAAAACAGCGACAGCTGCAAAAATGTGCCCTGATCCTTAAACTCGAAAAAAAAAAAAAGGAAAAAATGAGAAGCGGAGCGGAGCGAAGCATGTGGCCAAAAGGGAAAACAAACGAGAAAAAATTGTGTGAGAAACTTACTTTCAGCTCGGTTCCCACGCCACGAGCCACAAGGATTGTCCTCCGTCCTCCGAAGCGTGTTGCAGCTGTTCCTTCCGACAGAGACGGCCTGCTTCGGCCCAGCCCCTGTGCGCGACAGAGAGGGCGCTAAGGTGCGTACAGGAGGGTGGATTTCAGGGCTCCGGGGAGAGCGAGCTATAAAAGGGACGGGCTGCTCGGATCAGAGTATCACTCACGATTCCGTCAGCAACCAGGCAACACATAGCATAAGCAATTCGTTGCGAGAAGACATCCCAAATATTTCAAATATTTCAAATATTACGTAAAATGGAATACACAAGCAAGACCCAGATCTACCAGAAGGTGAAGAAGCCCCTGCTGGAACGCCAGCGACGGGCCCGCATCAACAAGTGCCTGGACACCCTGAAGACACTTGTCGCCGAGCTGCGCGGCGATGATGGCATCCTGCGCATGGACAAGGCCGAGATGCTCGAGTCTGCGGTGATCTTCATGCGCCAGCAAAAGCCCCAGAAGACTCGGCCAGTGGAGGAGCCCCTGCCCCTGGACGGCTTCAAGAACGGCTATATGAACGCCGTCAACGAGGTGTCACGCGTCATGGCCTCCACACCTGGAATGAGCGTCGACCTGGGCAAGTCCGTGATGACGCACCTTGGCCGCATCTACAAGAACCTGGAGCAGTTCCATGAGGCCCAAACCACCACCACCACCACCACCGGCGACCTTCACATCCCGATGGACTGCTCCGCTGACAAGGCGCCCCTCAGCCCCGCCTCTTCCGGTTATCACAGCGACTGCGACAGCCCCGCCCCCTCACCACTGCCCCTGCCACTGGAGAGCGAGAAACTATGGCGCCCCTGGTAGAGCAGTCGAGGTGACGGTGGAGTGGGAAGTGGAGAGAAGGATCATCATCCAACAACGCATCTGTGATAGCCCAACTGTGATGGCAACAAAATAGCAAAATGAAAAACAATTAGCAAGCAATTAAAAAACAAATACAAACAAATCGTAAACGAAAATCAAAACAGCTCACTTTCTTGGGTTTTTGGGGTGGGAGTCTTTACCTTTCAGCATTTTTTCAAGGATCAAGACCAGGACAATTGGAATCGTGTCTAAATTTGTAACAGATATTGGTAATGGTCCAATTGTAAATAAAAGGAAATTAACTCACAAATCAAATTAATAATTAGTTTATTAACGAAAGACAAGGAATAAAATTACTGGTTTGGTTGGGGAGATTTTACCATTTGACGTCCAGCTTGAGGACGATTTTATTAATTCAAAAATACTGGGACTCATTACAGTCTTAGGTATATTGTTTTGTTTTTTTGCTATATTTTATTTAATTGTATTCTTCTTTGTTGGATATATATTTTAAATATATCAGAATTATATGTTTAGCGACCTTTTTATTTGTCAGTTAGGAGTTCTAGCTTACTCGATTTTTATTTTAATTATCGCACTTTTACTTATGATTTTAATTTAAAAAAAAACCTAAAGATTTAATTTAGTGCAACAATAATATAAGTTATCAAACCTTAGGGTGCGTGCAGAGTGCGCGCTAAAGCCGAAGACGAAGACGAAGCTGAAGACGATT
>JAEIIF010021725.1:0-29686 GCA_018874455.1 Drosophila trapezifrons | reverse complement strand
TTATGCTCAAATTGAGTACAAAATGTACTTAATTTAGGAACGAAACGTACTTAAAATATTAAGTAAAATTACTATAGTAATACATTTATAGTAATAAAAATCAAGACCGCATTCTTGGCATTTTTAAATGTTATTATCGACTGGCGGCGATGACTCGTTTGGACGATTTATACGGTTTGCAGTTCTACAACTTATATCCTTGACTTGAACGTCGTCGTCCTCGGACTCCTGCCTCTGGGCCTCCTGCCTCTGGGCCTCCTGCCTATGGGCCTCCTGCCTTTTGGCTTGCCTCTGGGCGGCCAGTCTACGGCACCGCCTGGCCTGGTCCCACTTTATGATAAGCCGGGCATCATTTACGATCCTGGCCCGCCGGCGTACTTGGAGTTGGAGCCGCCGCAGGGCCACCTGTTGCTGTTCAGGAGCTCCACAGTCTCCAGGTGAAACGGGTGGTGGAACACCATCTCCATGACAGCCGGGAGTCTTTGCCAGCGTCATCGACATGCTGCCCTGGATCAGAAGCTATATTTATTGTAAATTTCCATTTGTTATATAATATCATTTAATAGCTGGCTCTAAACAGTTAAAAACTATATTTATTTTACTAACTTTTAAAAAGTAGCGGTTTTGCAGGTTGAAATCTTGGATAAAAAGGAAGGAAGCTTTGATGTCGGCTAAGCAGTGTGATGTAGGCAAATATTGGAAACTTTGATGACCCGGTTTCAAACTTTGATAAACCCGTAGGTCGGTAAAGCAGTTCACGGTCGGTAAGGGCAACCATTCTTTGAAAACTCGTTTGCACTGCTTGTAACTTTACTGCTTGCAACAGCACTGCTTTCTCTAAGATGGAACGCCATTACCGACCACGCATGCCTTGCCATTAGCCAAGTTATACCCCTTTTCAGCTAAGTTTAAAACCTTTTTCTCGAAGTTTTCTACCTTTTTTCAGTAGTATATATCACGTATACGCACTGCTAATTTCCTAATAATTATAATAATAATTTTATAAATAACACCAAAGAAAAACTAACAAATAATAATATCACATTTAACACAAATTTATTTATCAAAATATCTAACCTTACCATAAGTTACCAGATGTTTTTAATAAGATACAAAACCTCTATTTTAAAATTTTTCCCGCATTTTCCAATTGGAAACGCTAGGTCAAGTGGGAAAATAGCAAAGTTGGCAACACTGACGCCGTGTCCTGTTGCAAGACGTTCACACTGTGACGGTCGCAGTTAAATTCAGAAATTAAAGATTAATAATAATGATAACTGAAATTATTTTGTACGAAAATATAGAAAAAGAAGGAAATATAGAACCCTATCTATATTTCTTTCTTTTTCTATATTTTCGGTATAAACAATTACAATATTTAAAATGTATGAAATATTTACTTTTATTATTTATTATTTTGTTGTTTGGGGACCTGTAATTGGTTTTTATTTTGGAAAATATATTATGACATACTTTAATTAAAGATGTAGACATAAGATTTGATGCCTGCAATGTTTTTAACTTAATAAAGGGAATAGAAATATTTGCGTTGATTTTACAATTTTAAAATGAATAATTTATATGTGTGGTTTACATTATAAACATAGAGCGAAAAACAACAAAATATTATTTTAATAACTGGCATTCTTAAGCCGCATTTATTAGTGCTAAATTATAGGCTTTTAACTTTTTATGCATACTAAATGCCTGTAGATTCCAAGTATTAACAGGCAAATATTTTAATCACCTTATTAATTACTGTTGGAGAAACTTAAATAGAAGTTGACACATGGTCAATTGTTTTCTTTCATTTCCGGCCCATATCTTGAAATTTTACAATATCTGGCCTTTAAGCTTTACGACTGTATGTTAAGAATAATCATACCCATTTTTGAACAACAGTTTCCTTTTAATAATTAAGCCCGTTGTCTAAGATATTCCATATTTTGGGATGTATTGATTGGGTTGATTGGAATATCTTTTGCACTTCGTTTCTATAAAATAAATATATTTGTATATAAAATAAATACATGTTTAACTTGAGGCCTCAACCTCGCTATTTTTGTATACCCAAAAAAGAGCATTATATCTAGGTTGAGAAATGCAAATCTCCTTAAAAACAAAAGATGAAATTATATAAGATGCATTGTTGATTACAGAGAGGAAGAACAATAATACTTGCATCGTTTTATGTACCAATAAGTGCTTCAAACAAATAATGTCATTGTAATTAAATACCTACCCTGGATAAGGCGATACAAATATGCAATTTGCATAATTATCCGTCAGCTGGCGGCTGTGTTAGCTAATTTTTTAGGGACCAGCGCTTGTCTGCGCTGGGCACCTCAAATGGCATTTGCATTATTTATATTGCATCAATAAAACCCGTATTCAGGAATAATTAGCGAAAAACTTGTCGACAGCGACCAGCGACCAGCAGCGGATTGAGATCGGCGCAGTTGATCCGTTTATGGCTGGCGCTAGGATTTATTTGTACTTCCTTTCGCATTTGAAAGGCGAGCGTCTACCTGCTGCTGGCCAAGGCAGAGCTGCGCCGAGGAGTCCTGTGTAAATTCTACATTCATGAAACCAAAACCAAAACCTGAAGCCGAAGCCGAAGCCATTTGGCGCATCAGCTCCTCATCGCTTTTAAGCGACTCAATTACTGCACTTTGATTCCCACATTCGTCGCCGTCGAGTGCCGAGTGTCGTCCTGCGACTCGACTCGCTGGCTACCTGTCTGCGTCTGATTTCCCTAGGTCCTGCGCTCGGTTGGCCGTTTAATTGCCGCGGCTCGCGCTAAGTGTTCCCTAGAAAAACAATGAGCAGCCAGGAGCATCAGCATCGCCGCTCAATCAAGCACATGTCGTCCTGTGTTGACTCCTGGTCGGAGGACGCAGGCGCCCCGGATGTCTCGAGTGTCAAGCGCCTTTGCTTTGCGGCCATTGTCTGATTATCGGTTATGTGTGGTTATGTCAATTAACGCGGATCAGCGCCGCGGCACGGGGAGGAGGTATAAAAGGCAGCTCCGGCTGCTCCGAGGACATCACATTCACCGCACCTTCCGCACGAAGCACATCGCACGGACCTAGAAATTCGAAATGGAGTTGGGAAAGATTGTCATTTTACTGCTCACCATCCAGCAGAGCTGCCTGGCCTTGTACATCAAAAGCGTGGAGAAGAGAGCCGCCAAGAAGGCTGCCAAGGACGACTGGGGAGTCTTCAAGAACACACTCGGACTAACACAAGAAAAAGGTGGGTTATCCAGACAACTCAACTATCACAACTCAGCATTAAGTTGGGGTTCTTTATGAAATAACTCGAAACCAAACTCTCCTTTGAGCCTTTATTAACTTACGATATTTGTTTTTCTTATAGTTGAACTCCTGAAATCGCAAAAGGATCAGCAGGGCACCAAGGAGCTGCTCAATCGCTTTATCCTGGAAAATCCCAAGGCCCTGCCGCAACCTAAGATGCAGCCTGATCAGTTCCTGGGCCTCTATCGATCCATTCTCAAGAAACTCACCGCCTCCAAGCGGATGCTGAAGACCTCCCTGAACTTCGAGCTGGCCGACAGGCCCCATCACAAGCCCCTGAAGCGGCCGCGTCGCAAGATAGCCGTCAAGATGGTCTCCGACATGCCGTCCTGGAAGATCGAGAGCCTGCTCAACTCGTTCTACTTGAAGCACGGACTGCCGCGCGACGACGAGAGTGACTACTCCGATCTGGACATGCCCAAGAGCGGCGGCGGCTTCTCCTCGGACTCAGAGACGGACTTCGAAAGCCACAACGAGGACAACGATTACGCCTCCGAGATTCTGTACGACGACGAGGGCGACGTGGGTCTCACGGCCAAGACGCGCCAGAACGCGGAGTACGGCTCCTTCCAGGACCTGATCATGCAGGCCAAGATGAACGAGTGGGAGCGCGAGAACGAGGAAACCAAATTGCACGGCTCGGACAATAATGATTTTATTTAAATTAAATCATCAAAGTGTTTCAGAGCAACACTGAGGGAGAAAAGGAGGGGCTGTGCAATAGGGGTTCAAATGCTGGCATTGGACTTTCTTTAGTTTAAAGCTTAAAGTAGTTATTTATGCCAGGAGGCCTCACTTAATTTAAACGAGATCAAACCAACATTTATATTTGTATTTATTTTAATTAATATATATTATTATTAATATTATTTTAATTATATTAGCCTAAGTGATTTTTTTCAAAAATTAAAAATGAGTGAATAAAGTAACTAAGGAATTAGACACTTCAAATGTAACAGAAAATGTTGTTTAATTTGTAGATAAATTGATGAATTTTTAAATATCCTTAATTTTATTCACTTAACTAACTAATTCTATACATTTTAAATTGCATTTTCATCTTACTTGATGCTGAAAGTGTTTATAATTTCGGAGTCCTAATTACGTTCGAAAATATTAACTTTCTAACAGACCTTTTGAGCTTTTAATATTTACTTTTCTGCGCATGTCCTGTCCACACAAAAGCTTTCCCTGAGAGAAGTACTTAAGTATGTTTATTTAAAAATTAAATTAAATTAAAGAATTAATTCCCACTAAAGATATTTTCTACAAGAGGTTCTCAATCCTAATTTATTCTGCTTTTAATAATTATTATTCATTAAATCAATATTATTTCGATTATGTAAATCAGCTGATTGCTACGCATCCTGCTCTCCTTCAAGTCCCTGCTCTCTTACAGCATGACAACAAACAGCTCTGCCAATCGCAGACATATGGTTTCGCAATATTTTATATCTGTTCCCGAACAACATAGGCACGTGCTCCAGAAGAGCACACTCATGCGCCATGTGGCACCTCCTCGGGTTCAGGTTCTGGGAAGATATAAAAGCCGTCTTCCTTGGAACTGGCAATTAGTCTGTTGCTGTTCTCTGCCGGTAATATTTCAAAATCCCTTTAGAAATTAGAAATTATCATTACCTTAAGTTTCCAGAGCCGTTTGCGTAGATATTTCGATTCCTTGAACCCTTTTTTACCAGCTCAGGATTATCCTGTTAGCTCGTTTCTGATGCTGGGCCCACTTGTTGCATTTTGGCTGCTTTTTAAATAATAGGAACTGAGGCATTTAAGTTTCCCAACTGAACCTTAAGCTAGATACGTTAATAAAAAAGTTTTCTCCAATGAAAAACTTTAGCTTGAGCTACGTTTTTGAAGGCAGTGTGCCAGGGAATCGATGTGTTCAATACGAGTATGCAGTATTTTTCGTGATGCACATCACGTAGAGAGTCTTTTAGGTATCAGCCTCGCCAGCTTTTGACGCTGCTGGCATCATTTATGCACGTACTCTGTTTCCCTGGGCAGACTTTGGTTTCTCGCCTCGGCACCAAGTCTCTGTCACTGTCTTCCATCTCGGTAAATGTAGAAATACGGCCATCGACTTGGGTCTTTAGCTTGACTTATGAATAAGCATATCATTAGGAAAGTCACAGCCAGAAAAGTTACCGAAAGAAAGTCAAGGAAAGTGATCCAAGTAAAAACAAGTGTTAGATTTAACGTATATTGTTTATTTAACAATAATATAGCATAAACTATAACTCTATACACACGGTTGTCGATAAATTAAAGTACATAATACGAATCAAATAAATAAAACGTGAACACATATCAAACATGCGGGCTCCATTATCTTACAAGTAAACAGGAATTCAAAATGCATTCGAAACTGGAGTATTTGAAGAGCAGGTACTTCCAGGTATATTTGGTATTTCGAGCCATCTGATACCCAGGAAGAGACAGTTTTTACTCCTTCTTCGTAATGGCAGTATAAACCCTTCTCAGCTATTCAAATTCAAGTATGGAACCAAGACTTCTGAGTAGTCTTTTGGAGGTAATAAAGCTCTTGGGGTTCAGTGCTTGGAAGGTCGGTCTACAGCTTCTCACCGCTGAGACTAACGATATTATAGTAATTGTGATCGGGGAACCGCTCCAGCTCGATGTAGTCCATTTCGGTGTGCAGCAGCTTGTCCAGCATCTGGATTATTTCCGCAAAAAGGGGTCTTTCCTGGGGATCGTGTGACCAGCAGTAATACATGATGTTGTACAGCTCCCGACGACAGTGCTCCGGTTTCTCCAGGCGGTAACCATCCCTCACCTGCAATGAAAGTGAAAAGTGCAATTAATTTCGTGAACTTAACAAGGAAATAATTATTTCCAACCTTTCGCATAACATCAGCGGCCGATATTCCGGGATACGGCGTCGATCCCAGAGTCACAATCTCCCACATGAGTATGCCAAAGCTCCAGATATCCGATTTCACGGAGAATATATTGTCGTACAGTGACTCGGTGGCCATCCATCTGGAAATCATTAGGGAATTCTTTAAAATGAATTAAAATGCTAAACTAACAGCATTACCTTATGGGCAGCTTGCCCTCGCTCTTCCTTTCGTAGATCTTCGAAGTGATCACATCTCGAGCGAAGCCAAAGTCCGCCACCTTGCAGGTGTGATCGTCTGTGATCAGAATATTTCGAGCTGCCAGATCTCGATGGATTATCTGAAATAAGATCAGGAAATTATTAATATTTTGTATTTACTTTTATTATTTCTATGTGACTTTACTTACTCCACGTGATGTGAGGTAATCCATTCCCTTGGCTACTTGATACATGAAAGACGTCAAGTCGCAGGAAGTCAAAACATTTGACTTGCCATGGGTATTGCCATAGTGTCTATAAAATTGTAATATTTATTACCTTGAGAATCATGTAAAAATTAATATTTTACTTGAATTGAACAGTTTCTAAACACTTTATGACCTCTAAATACGTAGTTGGGACTTATAGTGCAACGTGTTGGGAATTCTGTGGGCTTTGGACTCAGTTTCGCTGTAGAGATCTATTCCGAATTCTCTTCACATGCTTAATAATTGTTATAATTGTTTATAAACTGGTTATGAAATTAATTGAAACCTTTTACTATTATTTGGGGAACCCTGATAATTAATTTTTTATTTATAAATATCCATAGCTTACCTTTCGGCGCGTGAACTGCGTAAATATGTCTGCAACTTTCCTCGATTCACGTACTCGAGAATCACAAAAGTGGGATCTTTATCCGTGCAACAGCCCAGCAAGCGAACAACGTTGACGTGTGGTTCTAAGGACTTCATTACCTGTAATTAGATTTGGGTTTCAGTAAAGTAACTTACTTAAATTAAATAGGGGGTGATTTTAAGTCGACTTTTGAAGTGCTTTAGTTAAGAAACTATATTATTTACTCTAGAAGTTGCTGAAGCCAAAGTAGAATTTAATCCAGAGGAGACTTGTAGCATTATTAATATGCATTCCCTGGCTGGACTATCTACTAAAGCCATCCATTATTTACAGTCCAGAAATACCAGTCTATATTTATCTTTTCGGATTCTGATTTTATTTACTGCGACATCAACTAGTTAGCCAAAGTAGCTGCAATTCATTTCAGTTAATAACTTGGTCCTTTCGAACGGAGCGCCTCCGTGCCGCCTCCATGCCTAATTTAATTCCAAAACTTTTAACTCCTTTCGGAGGAGCAACAAGGACCCGGTCATTTTCCAGGTCTCCGGAAAAAGGACGACCATGACTTGAGGAATGAGTCTGGAATGCTCGGCAGCCGTGGGCCATCCATAATTTTGCATTGTTCCAAAATTAAAGGGCAATTATTCTCGTTTCTGGGGTAATCCGCAGAACATGATATACTGCAGCCGCACATCGCTGCCGGTGTTTTCCGGGCTACGGACGCGCCAGGACCTCGGACTCCGCACCAAATGCGACTTTAATGATGAGGGACGCGACCCGCACGGCAACCCTAGAGTGGCCCTTCAGAGTCAAAGTCAGATTCAGGCCCAGATTGGCGGGGGCAGGGGGCAAGGTTGGAGGTTTGTGAACTCCGAAAAGTCCAGTGCGCAGGTCGAGAGTGGGGGCTTCCGCGATGAGAGAGATATGGCGAATATAGTTGACCCTGCAGGCGAGAGGATGCTGCGGCTTGTCACTTTTCTTTTTCACTTTTTTTGTTGGAGGCAGGAACAGCAACAGGAATCAGTTTGCTTCAAGGCGTCGGAGCGCGCGGTCGAAAATCCTCGCTGAAAGGACCCTTGCCTCGTGTTTTTCTGCTGGCTGAAAGGCGATTTGCACGGCTTAGTTCGTAGTGTTTACAAACGAAAAATCCTGCTCCCGAGTGCTGTGAATGTGTCTCCCATAAATGCGATTCAGTGCAGCCAAATGCTGAACTTATTAGCCAGCCGTCGACGTGCCAGCAGAGGTAACAAGGCAGGCAGCCGCCGTCCGGGCCAGAAACAGAGACAGAAACGGAGAAACGGCAACTGAAAATGCTAATCGATACGGCAAATGGTCGTATCATTACGGGATTACTTTCGGGGGATGCGGGCGGGCTGGCTGGCGACCTGGGAAATCCTGAGTGCTGTCCTTGGGCCAAATGAATACAATACGTTGTCGTTGCAGGAGCAACAGCACTCCATTGGCTTTGCCTGCCCAGAAAGTATGCAAATGAAAGGCCATTCAAGGACCTGGTAATTGTGCCGCCACCACTACAATCATATTTATTGATTCGCCGCAAAAAATGAAAACAAATTGTAGCCCTTGTTCCTTGTTAAGTTAAATCACAGACAAAACATTTCTGTATAGAAATCACACTCTTTAAAGCCAATGCTGGATTTTTTTCGGAGTTCGGCATATGTAAGCGCTCCCAAGGACTGGTCTCGGGGCATTAAATATGCACGTCTGACACCGGAATACTTACAAGGGCATAAATGAATAATTTTGTCGCAGTATTTTTGGCGACCATAAATATGCAATAAGTCCCGACATTATTCGAATTGGCATTTAACCCACATCGACCCGAGGCTGTACGAGGCTGCATTTCAGATGGCTTTAGTCAGGACTTTATTCAAATTTAATACGGGGGCAAAGGACATATTACCTAATGGGATTACAGTTTCCCTTGATATTTTAGGGGGAAGAAAACAAAGCTAATTAGCGAACAACAAATATAATAAACTAGGGGACAAGAAAGGTGGAGAAAGCGCGAAAGGGAAGAATAGGAAAGTGCAAACTTTAAATTAGAAAACTCTTGACAATTTTCAATGGCGCGAACGTTTACAGTGGCCTCTCGAAGAGTGGATAATATAGCACACAGAAGCCTGACAAATTTCGGAAATAATAATAATAAATAATAATAATTCAACAGTAAACTAAGAAAGATAGATAGTAAATAGCAGACCCTTTAACTTCCTTTTGGTTTCTATAAGTTCCTAAGGACGCGGCCTTCCCAAAACTGCATTCTCTATTTTGTGTGAACATTTCCTTCAAGGAAGCAGCACTGATGAAACATTTTGCTTCAACTGCCAGAGGAGAGACACATAAGTAGACTCTTTTACGTTTTCATTAAAAAGGCAAACATTAAATCCAAACTCAAGGGCCAAACGAGGGCCGAGCCGCCGCCGACTTCGTGCTGAAAGTCCGCAAGTCGGCAATCGCAAGGAGTAGAAAAAGAAATTCTTTCAAAACTTTTCAGCATCGTTAATTTTCAATTTACAAAACTTTTTCATCTAACCAGAAAAACCAACTCACAAGATTTGCCCGCCAGCCAGCCAGCCCACCGAGAGGGAGTCCTCGAGTTGGAAGACTTTCTGGGGGAGATTCCAGAGTGGCAATGGCAATGGCAATGGGAATGGGAATGGGAATGGCAACCAATTGAATGAAAAGTGACAGAGTGAAAGGCAACCGAGAAATTGTGCTCGCCAGCCCGCCCAACTCGCAAGTCGTCACTTTGCCAACTTTGGGATGTAACGATTTTGCCGGTATTTTGCATACCCTTTACGGCTGACTTAAGAAATTGTAAATGCTAATTTACGAGAATTGTGTATGATTTGTTGTACGACCAAGCCACTTACCTCCAACTCGGAAAGCAGGTCCTTGCGATCCACTTCAGTGGCGCTTTCCTTGAGGGTCTTAACGGCCACTGTAGTGATGCCTTCGGTGTCTGTAAAAAGTGGTTAATAATTATTAAAATGCAAGGATAAGGAATAAAAGTAGTTCTAGCTATTTATATAAATCCATAGATCAATAAGAAACTACTAAAGTTAAAGGCTGTAGCCCATAACAATATCAATTTCTTTTAACTTTAATTATTCAATCATTCTTGAGTTGAGAAATTAAAGTTCTTTGGGCAAAACTCCTCTCAATTAATATTCCCCAAAGCTCTCAACTACTCAATGGACAGTGCCTGCTCAGATATTTTTCTTATTTTCCTTTCTATTAACTTAAATTATTAAATTCTTGAGTATTTCTAGCAACTGAAACTCTTTGGGAAGTTAAAGTTCTTTGGGCAAAACTCCTCTCAATTAATATTCCCAAAATCCTAAAGCTTTCAACTACTCAATGGATAGTCCAGTGCCTGTTCAGATATTTTTAGTTTTCAATATTCAAGTGCTTACATAAAATCCTGTGCTCTGGTTTTTCTACCTTTTCCTCCTCCTGTATATGCATAAATCCAGAATTCACTTGTCTTTTCGTTTTGTATGTCCATTCTACGTGCTCATAAAAAAAATGGCTCTTGGTGGGGTGGAAGCCCCTCCTGATTGCACAATTTTCACCACCTGAGTACTTAAATGTGGGGCAACAACTGCTGCATATCACGAGCCAGTAGCTTTGTGAATCCCCGCTGATTGAATGCACAATCTGCTCCATTTAAAATTCCATTCTCCGTCATATCAAAACACGGGAATATTAAATAACTCGCTTGAAATGAATGGAATTCGTGGAATAGCGGGGCATTTCAGGGTTTTTGGAATGTTACCAAAGGGTTAATTAAAGGGCCAATTAAGGTGGAGTAAGCCAAATACTTTAATTAAATATAGAAGACTATCTAGTTCCCTTATGAAGCAATTATCAGGGATATATCAAAGAATATAGGTTTGTTAGGTAATAAAACATATTCCTTGTTAATAATAAAACCAGCATATCGATAAAAAATTATTTAAAAATCTTATTAACTGCTTTAAAGCTGGTTAAACCCTAAATATTTTGCAATTAACCCTTGTATCATTAAACTGTTGTGAGCAACTCTCATGGTATTCCCCTAAACCTTCTCTAGAATATTATGTATTATTTATTTTCTCCTAAACTTACCATTTATATTGGTGGCCTCGCAGCGCCAAACCTGTCCGAAGGCTCCTTCGCCCAAAATGTTGAAGAACTTCAATCGGTACCTGGGGAATTCCCAGCGGTCGCCGTTGGCCTCGTTGCCGTGGGCGCCATTTTCCAGGGCACCGGAAGTGCCAGCACCTGCCACGCATCCTGGCCCCGCGGTGGAGCCCGGGATCTCACCTGTCCCCGCAATGGGCACTCCGGCGTTGGCATCTCCGCCGCTGGTGACACCTGTTGATAACTGGGACGTAGCCTGTCAGCATGGCCATCGACGAAGGTATCCCAGCATCGACATCCACATCGACATCGAAGGCGAACGGAAATGCCAGCGATGTTGATATTTGTGACAGGAACACACATATCAGAAATAATACAAGATAAAACGCTTTGATTAGCTTCGATCCCTTTTCTGCTTGTCATTAAGTTAATAGACTGACTGGAGATCAGGTGACACTTAAGCCGGGAAAAGTGTCTGCATGTCAGGTGAAAATATCACATCACAGGTGGAAAATGGAACGCCTTGATTGGCTTTATTCCGACAAACATGGCTCACATGACACTTAATCCAGGCCAAAGTTTCCCTGACAGAATCTCGAGTGGGCACAAGAAACTTTTAGAATATTTCTGATGGATGTCAGCAGTACATAAAAGTGATTGAAGCTGCCTCTTTCTATTGTTTGCAGTAGCTACAATGTGTGTAAATATTGCAAAGAATAATTGACAAAGTCTGAAAATATTTTAAATAATTTGTTTCCACAAAAAATAACTTGCATAAACGATAATCATAACCTTTATCGGGTTAAGGCCCCCGTGGATTTTTTGCCACTGCTTCTGACACCAGAGCCGTGTGGAAAATTCAGCACGTTTTTGCATCCGCTGTCAGGGAATGAATGGAAATGGAAATGGAATGATAGGATGCCAATGTAACTCGCATTCCCGGCATTCATCCTGTGCAGCCTGCATTGAGCTACTTTTTCCTGTCAATTACACTGCCGATGTTGGCCACTATGGGGTGACAGGACGACAAGGATGGCAAGAATGGCTCTGCGAAGGCGTTGAGTGCGCCCACTGAGACTTGGGATGTGGAAATCTGAGCTTGAGTGGCTGTCGATTAGGGACTCCATCGGCACCAAGTTGCAATCGCTCCCAAACGTACGGGAATCGATATCTGCACAGGGCTCACAGAGCGTCTGAGAGTCATTTCCTAATTTTATGCAAGACAGTCTGTGAGAAAACTTTTTGGAGCTAAGTGAATGTCAGGCAAGAAATAAATAATGGCTAAGCTCTAGTTAGTGGATTTTCCTATTTAAAAGCTATATCCCTGAAAGAAGGATTAGTGACTTTAAGTAGCCCAACTCCACTCACAATGCCCAGCTGCTGATCCCGCTCCCAGGGAACATAACGATTGGCAAAGGCCACCGGTCCCTGCCACTGCTGCATGACCATCGAGTTGCGGCTGTCGTCGGTCAGCGTGCTGCTCAGCTGGCTGGGATTGGACTTCTTGGCCAGCTCCTCCTTCTCCTTGGACTTCTTGAGGGTCCTGCTGATGGCGCACAGCCGTCGGCGGCACAGATACGCGAAGAGGACCGCAGTGGCGGCGATGAAGCCACCAATAGTCACCACAATGGGTATGGTTCCCGACTTGATGGAGAAGACGGTGATGGTGTTGTTATTACTGCCAGCGCCACTCGGAGGAGCCTCCGTGGCGACTTGCTCGACCCTCGTCGAATTATTGCCAGTTATCGGCGTCAGCTTGGTGCGGCTCTTCGGCGTGGTGGTGGAGCTCGTCGCGGCTGGCACCTCCTCCGCCTCGTTGCTCTGGTCAGGACCGGAGGGCAGTGATGGCGGTGGCGGCGGGTAGTAGTTACCGAACTGCGGTGGCCCAAAAATCCCACCTCCACTCGATGGTGGCGGCGGGGGAAAGCGACTGTTGGGGAGTCCATTTCGGATGGACTGGACACCCGGCAGCTGGTCGAAGCGGGGCAGGAACTGCGATATGTTGTGCACCACGTTCGAAATGGAGGTCTGCGGTCGATACCCGTAGCTGTTGGCCCCCTCGCCCAGGATATTGATGAAAACCTCGTTCTTGGCCGTATAGCGGCCATCGGTGACAGTTATGTAGATGAGGAAATTCTGGCCAGCCTGCCGAAAAAAGCAAAACAAAATATTTCAGGTTAAAAGTTCACGAAAAGTTCAGAGAAAACCAAAATGGAAAGCATCCTCAGCAATTTTATAACCTTGCAGGGGTAATATCTTCATTCAAAAGATGTTTTTATAAACTAAAGGAGACTTGGAGTTCTCTTTTGAATTAATTTGAAATAAACCTATTAAAACAAAGAGGAATATCCCTTGAACAGTGTTTTTTCGTGTCTTATAAAAAATCGAATGACTAATTTCTATAAGAGAAAATAAAATAAAACTCAATATAAGTCACGTATACATTAAGGCTTTCCAAAAACGTTTGGAGTTGTATCCATATTTGTATTCCTTTATTAAACAAATATAATAATATTTATAATATCTATAAAGACAACTCAATTTTTGTAATAAGTACCTGCAAGGCTATAATAATTTCTATCTGCCCAATTTTAGATATACACGTATTTATTGTATAATTCTTACCCTTCCCGCCAGACTTTCGTTGAGATAGACAATCCCCTTTTTCGGATCAATGTGAAAGGGTATTTTTTCGGGTGCACTGGCACCTCCTCCGCTTCCGGGTGGTGGTATAAAGCGGGGCTCTAGGCCGAATATCAGATCATCGCCATCGGCATCCTCCGCCCGGACTTGCTCGATTACCTGGCCGACTCTCTCCGTCTCCGATATCCGCCAGTTGCGGTCGCGAAGATACAGAATTGGCGGTGCATTCTGTTCGTTGGCCTCGACTGAAAGTATATTCACAAATAAATTAAAAACAAAGTGTTTAATATGCATTTCGTCTATAATAACTGGTTGTGGTTCATAAGAAATATTTTCTGAAGCGCAATACCGGTTATTAAAAGCTCTTACATATTAATGGAACTTGTTTTCCGAATTACATCTTTTTTTACAGAGTAATTCTCTAAATAAACGATTATGGGAACCCTGATCTGTCCGAAGTATTATTAATGAAATTAATATGTAAAAATCTTGATTTACATAAAAAATAAAAAATATATAGTTACGAGTAAATACGAAGTTAAATCTATCTTTATAGACATTTTATACAAATAATTCTTGGTAGTTTCTTGCTGTATAATTCGAACAATTATTTAAATAGAAAAGGCTAGAAAAAAATGTAGAAAAATGTAGTTTCCTTTCCTTTTATAGCAGACAAACTTCCACAAAAGTTATGCAAGTAAAGAATCTTAATTTTATTCATTCAATTAATCTAAAATGTAAATCGAAATCTAAAATTTTCCTTATAAATATGTAAAACTATTTATCAGTATTTTACTTGATTCAACAACTTCTCCCATCAAACAGGGTTTTGATTTATCTGAATCATGTGGAAACAGTTAATAAGCAACTGTTAGCCAAAACCCACAATTAAATATATCACAGTTAAAAGGTTTAAGCTTTAATATGGTTTTTATTTTTCCCTAGAAACTCCGTAAACTAAAACGTGACATCACTTAAAATTTGCAAATACGTATTAAGATCGTAACTTGCTTTGTAATCCCCCAGTAACCGCCTATTAAGTCCAGCCTACGCCAGCGATAGGGCGATTAATTGGTTAAGACGACGACTTTGCATGCATTTCGATGGGCCAACAACACCAGTTGGCAGCCAAGTTCATTCAGATATTCCGAGTGCCAGCTATTGACCCGGATGTCTGCCACTTGGTAGCTTCTGGCTGGCGTTTGAACCAATGCCAAAGGCACACACAAAAGATACATTTGGGTGGCGGCCAGATTGCAGCATCGCAGCGTCGGAAAAACTGTTTCTTTTCCTAGGGAATATATATCAATCGGTTCATTGTACACCGAGATGTCCGTGAAATATTCGCATATTCAGTTTATTTCTCAGCGCCTCATAAGTCAAGCATCATTCAATGGACCTAAGCGACGTGACGTGATAACCGGTTGCTGGTTGTGTTTGCACTTGTATCTCTGTATCTTTGTATCTCTGTATCGCTGACGACCTTCAGATGCGAATGCGGAGCGCGCACACATGTAACGAATACGTATACGTGATGTGCCAGGCAAGGCATGGCGAGTCTGTGTTCTGCCACAGGAGCGGCGCGGCACTCACTCGTATTTTCCCAAAGACACAAGCCACAAGAGCCAAGAGCGATGCCGTCGGCGCGGCTTAAGTGAGCAGAGAATGCGAGAATGTTTTTGCTCCGCAAACAGGTTTGAGACACGCTTTCGGGGCGGTCTTAGCCTGGTCCGCGTGTGTAAGCTCATCCAGAGATACACGGATTCGGCTACACGGCTGCGATACATTATGACTGCCCGAAAAGATGTTCCGTTTCATTTAAATATTGCACAATATGCTGGCTTACGAGGCATGTGCGTGAACTTCAGTCGGCTGGCGGTCTTAATAAAGATTGTTATTAGTATTGTTTATGTTCAACACGCTCTGAGAGGAGTAAATATATAAATGTGTCTCGTGAGAGGAGAGTTTAACCATTTCGGTGGTCTTGAGTTGGGAAAATATGTAGACAGAATAGGTTCAACAACAGACAGCAAGAGAACAGCTACTCAAGCTTAACCTCACGGAATGCTGCACCCTATATGATGCACCGTCTTAACCTACACTGACCTAAGTATAATAACTCTTTTCTAATTAATTTGTTTGTTAATTATCTAAAAGCTCTCGATTTTTCTATAAATATATCATGAAAGAACACTTGACGACCTTTTCTCAAAGAACAAGTAAGCCATAAATTGTATCTATGATTTTCCAACTCAAAAGTTGAATAGACGCAACAAATAAACCAATTTTGATGAATAAGCCGTAATGATTGAATCAATTTCCTGGCAATTAGTCGCTTAAAGAGTTCATACGCCTTCGGTTAAATGACACTTTATTTCTAGGGAAACATTCACGGTCAAGGCTGGAATATACTGAGGCTCGGAGAGCTCCATTTGTTTTTCTCGCCCACGGGGATCAATAGACCATTGTGGGACTTCAAGAGCGATTCGCATTGTTTTGTTTTGGACAGCAATTACGCATTTTGAGTGTGTTGTGGTCATTAACGTGTTTTGCCATCAAGATAGGCTTAGACTGTTGACCCGGTGCCGTCACATCTACCTAATGCACTTTATCCCTTAAGAGGTAATCAAGATGTCCCCCATATAGGGTTGTTATTCCAGAGGGTTCTTTTCACAATCAGTATAAATCATTGATTTTAATTAAGATATGTTCGAGTAGAGCAACCCTTTATGTGTTCTCTTAAATTTAAAAATAACCCAAAGCCTCTATAAATATTTTTACCTTCTGGTGAAGTCAGGGAACACAGTGTGGCTGCTACCACAATAGCAGCGAGCAGTAAGCTCCTTCCTCCTGGTTTGCCGCAGTGTATTATCCGACTTTCGTGGTTGTGATGGTGATAAACCATTGCGCAATCAACCGCCTAAACGGCAGCCTGCCAGATGTCCGAGGACTGAGACAAGGTGATGAAATTTTAATTAAAAATGGCTGCGCATCGTGGTGAAATGAAATCAAATAACATATATACATATATAGTGGGAGCTTTCAGCTGTCCTGCGAGTTCCGCGACATGTATTTTAATTGGTATTAATGATGCCCACACTGTCAGACACGTTATTAAAGCAATGAAGCGAATTTTTCATCGCTAGTTTGGTTGCCACTGTCCCGGAAATATGTATGGAAAAATATTAAATGCCACTCTCTCGATGGCTGCAGTGAACCAGGATATGTCCGGGGAAATATTTGAGTGAAGGGCACACACATCACACACGTTTAAGCGAAAGAAAATATAACTTAAGACGCTGCGCGTCATGAAGCGGGTCGGCATCGGCGATTTCTCTTTTTGACGTATACGGCGACGGGTCTGTCGGGTGCATGGCGCAATAGCAAAACAAACTGGGACCGATATATGTATCCACAGATATGCACACTCTCACATAGCTCGATATGGCAGGGAACACTCGTCGTTTTGTGTGTTTAAATTATTTGCAAAGGGATTTAAAACTCCGCGTAAGGTGTGGAAATTAACAACTAGATTATATAAATTATACAAATTAAGGCTGCCTAAAGAGGTCACTCGCCGGGGGCTACTATTTTTGGTAACAATGAGTCATCACTACGCACATTTGAAACTCTTAATAAGCTGCTGACTTTCCAGCCATTATTACTTTTATTTTAGGGTGGGAATTTTGCGCCAAACTTCACATGTATATATATATATTTATATATATATAGAGTGTACACAAAGCCACGGATACTGGTATCCAAAAACTTTCACGGGTTGCGTTTCGGGCGGCGATCCCCAAGCGGGTCTGGGATCGGTCGTTGCGTTTAACCACTCGGCGCACTGACAACTGAGGCTATAGTTATAGCCAAAGCTATAGATTGGGATCGCCCCAGCTCAGGCCCAGTCCACACAAGATCTCCCGGATTCTCTGCTCTGCCTCTCTTTTTCTCTCTCTCTCGTGAAACGAAAAACTTGTTTGCCAGCCAGAAGCAACGAACTTGAACTTGCTCTCTTGTGGATCGCATGCTCTCTGGCTCTCTCAACTTGCTACTCACTGTTTGTGGAACTTTAAATTATTATTAATTGAATTATCAGTGGCAAACACTAGTTCATTCATTGTTTGTCAACAACATTATCGCTTGAGCAATGCCTGATAAGGAGGGTATTCTAAAAGTGAGAGTTAAAAGGTTATTTGCATTCGATTTTATTGATTAAAACTTAATTACTAATATTTATTGTGAATTATGCTGACTGTATTGTATTCATTCATTCTTTAGTTGATACTAAGATAGTTTCCCTACACAATTCTATTATAAAAATCTATAAAATATACAATAAATTGCATCAATAGAACAGATAAAAACCGGAAAATGCACCTTAATTACCATTCACTCACATGCCACCTCTTACTAACTTAACCCCAAGCTTTTGTTTTGGTTTTTTCCCCATTTCTATTGAACAATGAAGCTTTGTGCCCAGACTGATTCACTAATCAAAGCGGTTATCTGTTTCAACGACCACAAAATAACATCGCGGTCGATTGCAGTAGCAGCCTCGCCCACGACAACGCCGAATCGCGTACCAAAACAAATCAACAAAGCTTTTCCAAAGCACTCTATTTACCTAAGTGCAGCATATTTATTTATTTACCCAACTGCGAATGCGTCACACGGATTTCCCCAAAAAAAAGAGAACAAAATAAAGAAAAAATCCATGAAAACCCATTCACAACTCTTGGCCATTTCAAAACCTGCCAAAAGTCACCGCCAAATGCGAGAAATAAAATAAAATAAAAATAAAAAACAAGGTAAGCTGAGCTCATAATGCCAGTCGTCGATTGCTGACCGGCTTGGCTGGATGACTTCTCTCTCGGATAAAGATAATATTTTCAAATCGAAATATTAGTAAAAAATAAGGAAGACATCAAAGAGAGAGACGAGGTATGAAACAGAGATTCCTATTGCATCAATTACTCAATGAGTGGGATTCGTATTGCATCCGTGTTTCCGCACTTGCTATGGCAAAATATATATATATATTTCCACAGAATTAGTAGACGAGTGTGTGAGCTCTGATTTCAGCACATATCAATTGCAGTCACCCCACTGGTGTACCGGAAAAGTGAAAAGCGAAAGGCGAAGAGCGCTTCTGTGTTTTAGTTGCTAGTTTCGTGTCTAGCCGTGGGTGTCCCATAAATCTAATCAAACATTTAATTTACAACGGAATACACTCGGAACTTCCACCCTAAAAGAGCTATATAATTTATAAAAATATATCTGAGTGAACCTCCGAATAATGTTTGGGAAGCAACATGAATTTAGTTGAATCCAATAAGGTTCTACCTTAGAAAATAAAAGCTTTTAGTGATTCAACGGAAATAGTAATAATTTAAATAGTGCAATTACTACCAAAATTTGGTTAGAGTGTTCTTCAATGTTCTTTAAATATTACTCAATCTAAATAGTCACATTTAGCCCCCAAATTATGCTTTAAAGCCAACGTCATAGTTTAATCATAAACAATACAGCCATAAAAGTACTGATAAGTAAGCTGATAAGGCCTGCTATTCATTGGAACTGAATGGCACTGATAAGACTATGGGTCAAACACGAATTCTACAAACCAAAACAACCCGGACTCAGTCGGCTCGCGTCTCTCACCCAGATAACTCGATGTGATTCCCGGCGTTTTGCTAATTAAAAGCTCGCCCAACGCCACATACACAATATCAATCTGTGCTACATTATGTACTCGAATAAGCAAAAATAAATTTGGTCGCATTTCGCACTCAGAATTGGATGTAAACAAATATAAACTGTGCTTGAATCAGCAACAGGTACGAATAAATCAAACAGAAGGGATATTTTCAGTTAAAGTACTCTGTTTATTTTAGTGCTTTCGGGCCTAGGTCTCATATTCAAATTTATGCTGTTGAAAATCTGAATATCACTTGCAGGTAATAAAGGAAGAACCCCCTTTCAACTCAAACACACTGTCTGCAGTCGGGCTGAGATAGCTCTCGAGTGGTTCGGGCCACAAGATTCTGCCATAAATTACAGAAGGTGTTGGCCAACAATGCACAGTTCAGGCCCAGCATCACCGCATCGAGTGCAGAAGTTTTCTATTTCTATTTTTTTATGTTTATTTTCGCTTTTGTAGGACAACTTTCATAGTTCGTTCGGGGTCTACACATTGGTTTTGGTCGCGCCACATAAATGGGCCGGAATTTGGCATTTTTGCAACGGTGCAATTTACTTGCACAAGCATACATACATGCATAAGGCCTTTTTGTCTGTACTTGGGTACAAAAAACGCCGACTGTGGAAATCGGTGTATATATGTATATATAGGCCCTGCACTATTACCCTGGCCGTGGAGTGAGTGCTCTCGGTGGATTCAAAACCATGGCCCTTGTAAAATGAATCCCGACATCTATTCACTCCCAGAAAAAGCCCTGAAATAAATACAAATTTCTGCATACTTGAGCGTACAGCTTGGCTTTAGTTAGGGGCTTGCACCTTGGTTATTGTTAAAGGGATTGGACCTAGCTCTGAGATAATAAAATTAATAATTGATTATTTAACTTAACTTATTTCTAACCCAACTCTCTCTCTTCTTATATTTCCAGGACCCACAATAACCTGTTACATACACACGACAAGTTAACCCGGACTGAAAAATAAAGCCCCCATCCCAAGATGTTTCAGGTACCAACACATCGACCCAACTATAGTCCTCTGGTGGTGTTCTGGCTCCTCCTCATTGACCACCGGCTGATCATTGTGGGTTCAAGTTTTCAAGTCCTGCAAAGCCCGTCAGATAAATATGTAAACCATGAACACCTGCAGGGAAAAGTGGAGGATCTCAAGCTGCCAGTGGGTCGAGAAGTGGTCGTCCGACTGCCGTCAAACCCACTGCTCAAATATACGTCCTACAAGGATGTGTCCATTCTGCACTTTAATGTTGTAGAGGACACACGAACTGCCTACTTCACCTTCAAAGCGTATGAGGATCCCAAAAGTGCCTTTCGTTAGTAGCAAAAAATATCTGAAAACATTACAACTTTTAAGTAATTAAATACTTTTATAGAACGAAAGTGTAAGCCCAAGGATGTCACGCTGCATCTGAAGGCGAGCAGCTACCCAGTGATAAGTCCAGAGAACATAACGTTCCCCAAGAACTTCTTCACTCCAGATCAGAGGTAAAGGGAGAGTAAAAGATGCTTGGAAATATATTTATTTAAATTGCATTTCCTTTCAGATTCAAGGTGTATGACCTCCAGTTCCTATCGGATGAGCAGCAGCACCATATCATCATCGAGGCTCCGTACATAGGCGACTGGTTTGCTGTGGCTTTCGTGAGTTGGTCGGATCCCAATAATGATCGAATTGAACAACAAGGTAATATAGTCTAGGATATGGCGGGATTTTAATCATTATGACAAGCGCGATACAAATATCCATTAGTTACTATTCTAATTCATTTCGAATTCATTTCAGTCGACTTCAGATACATACATCACACAAGTAATGCTATAAATGTGAACAGTTATGGGGCATATATTTTATTTCCTTTATCCTTCTTAGTTTTTCTCTTTTTTTTGGTTCGAAAAAAATATTTTATTTAGCATTTTGATACATTAAATATGATAAACCATTTTTTTATACTAAACTTTCCTTTTCTTAAATCTCTAAACGTGTGTTGATTCGCGGGGGTGCCACAGAAATCGCTACACATGTAAAACTAAAATAAAAGGTGCCCAAAAGTATGCAATAAAATATTAAAACCCGAAAATCAATGTAAATTGTATATTATAAACTTTTGTAGCATGCTTTTGAGCTGCATTATAAGTGATTTTAAATCAAGAGAGATTTCTGTGGCAGCGCTGATAAATAACTTTTTGAAACGTTCAAATTATCTTATTAAAACATTTAAAATTCAAGAAGGTCATGTCACAGATATTATAACCTATTATTATGCTCCTTTCTCCTTGAATATTTATGGATAACACTTTTATTCGCAGGACTCGCCGCCTCGTGCGATACGGTGTTGTCCGCCGAGATGTCCGTAAACCGTTTCCGTCCCACAATCTTAAACGGCGACCAGGAGCACACGGCCAACTTAACAAGCCGCGTCCTGCCCGCCAATAAAACCAAAACAGCGAATTCGAATCTCAAAGGAGTCGGCGGCGACAACACCTCCAGACCCCTCCGCTCACTGCCACCCAAGCAGCTGAAGCAGAAACAATCGGAATCGAGAAACTTAACTGATTATACGGATCCGACTGGAGCTGCTCTGATCCAAAATATAACGGAAAACCACAACGAGTCCTTGACTCGCACCGTAAATAATGAGATCATCTATCGATTCTATGTTCCCGACGAGATTGGCGAGGCGGCAGTGCGGATTTTTTTCAATCAAGTCTGCGAAGAGTGCCCGGAGGTGGGCTTCCATGTGCGGGCGAATGGGTATCCGCTGGGCGGCACGGATCAGGGCCACGGCCATTGGACCATCATCCATGCTAACCAGACCAACGAGATCTCTATTCCCTTTGGCGTCCAGCCCAACACCTGGCACTATGCAGCTCTGGCCTTCGCCGCGAACGATACGGTGGCCAACTTCAGCGTCTCGTACACCATGCAAATCGATTACCTCGAGTCGAAACCCCTGATCAGGCATCCCAGAGCTGACGAAGATATCTCCAACAGTTCCAGGTCCAGCCCCAATCCCTGGGAACCCTCTGCGTTCCGCGGAATGTACTTTTACTCGCTGCTGCGGCAAACCTATCGCGAGTTCTTCATGTTCGACTACGACCTGCGAGCGGATATCAACGGCACGGTGCCGGAAACGCTTAATCTGACTGCCCAGACCCACTCGGGATTCGCCTTCGACGTGGGCGAGGTCTACGACATCGGCGGCACCCTCACTTTCGCCGTCTCCATGCAGGAGGCGCACCGCGCCAGCCTTAAGATGGCTCCGCCCACGCAGTCGCCGGATCTGGGCGGCATCCTAGCCGAACGCCTTATCGGGGATCCCAAGGAGTCGGCGGCGCCGGTAGGTAAGACCCTCGTCAACACTGGCAATCAAAGCATGCAGATCGTGGTGTGCATGCAGCTGGGTGAGCCGGGGGAGCCCACCTGGCCGGATAAGTGCCTCTATGGCCAGCAATTGAAACAGGCCTCCATCATCGTCAACCACACGGAGAGCATGGGCGTCATCCATGTACCCTTTCCCGAGAGCGGACGGTGGTGAGTTTACTGAATGGTTTACCCTAAATATTTCATAAACTAATGCGATTTCTTTATTAAAAGGTATGTAACCATGGGTCTGTTCTGTCACGGAGCCGAAACAGCTCGGGTGACCATCATGGACAGTGTGAAGGAGTTCATTCGGAAGCACCAGGACATGCTGAAGGACATGCGGCCGCCGTGCGACTGCGCTGAAGCCATTCCGCGGTACTCCGCTTGCCTCAAGGAGCCGGAATGCCTGGCGGCGATGAACGAGACCGAGACTCTGAAGGTGAAGGAATGCATCATGGACTACAAGTGCACCAGCGAGTACAGACAGATGACGCGGCTGTTCGAGGAGCACCATAAGGCGGCGATGGAGCAGCACGTGGCGCTGGACAACTGCAACACCTCGGTGGTGTTCTCGGTATCCTCCAGTCCCTGCGTGGCCGGGAGATGCGGTCGCTTCGGACGCTGCTACCACTACATGTCCGGCGGGTTCGTCTTCTCCACGTGCGTCTGCTCGAAGGGCTACCGGGGATGGGACTGCACGGAGGACTCACAGGTGCCCAGCAGCATGTCCATCCTGCTGGCCACGCTGCTGCTCACGTTGAGCAACCTGCTCTTCTTCCCCAGCATCTACATGGCGGTGAAGCGGCGCTACTACACCGAGGGCGTCATCTACTTCTTCGCCATGTTCTTCTCGATCTTCTACCACGCCTGCGACGCCGGCGAGGATGAGTACAGCTTCTGCCTGGTGAAGATCGGGGTGCTGCAGTTCTGCGACTTCTACTGCGGCCTGCTGAGCATCTGGGTGACTCTGGTGGCCATGGCCACCCTCCGCTCGGACGTTGTCTCGCTGCTCCACATGTTCGGGGCGATTCTACTGGCCTTTGGCACGGAGCTCAACAAGCAGAGCTTGTGGGTCTTCCTGGCGCCGGCGCTCACGGGGATCTGCCTGATCTCCACCAGCTGGGGCCTGCGCTGTGCCAAGACCCGGAAGTTGTTCCCCTCGCGCCGATACCTCTCCGTTTTTCTGCCCTTCGGATTAACCCTGGTGATCGCCGGCCTCGTGTGCTACGCCTTCCTGCAGACCAAGCAGAACTACCACATCGTGCACTCCATCTGGCACATGGTCATGGCCCTGAGCATCCTGTGCCTGCTGCCCTCCAGGAAGACCTTCCTGCCGAAGTGCTAGCACGCGGAGAGCAGTTCCCATGCCAGGGAGCTCCTGCTGGCCGACCAGGAGTTCCACATATGAGAGGAGGAGTTGGGCGGACTCTTAGCTTTCCCGAACGCGTTACAGGACCTAGACTAGCCTAGCCCTAGCCCCTACACTAGTTTGTACAGTAATAAATACTCGTAGATGTAGATTTGTGGAAGAAAATGAGATCAAAGGAGCACTGAACGTTCACTAACACTATGGATGATGCACGGATAACTATATGGATACAGATACATTAATCGTTACTACGTTTGTTTACCCATCCTCAGCCATACGAAGCTATGTTTAGTGTGCTATCACTATGATTTATGGAAACTATTGCAAGAGCCTTACTAAATTTAACGAAACGCACGCACGGAAATGTGTATCACATCACTGAAGGTGTACATAGGTACTTGTTGTTAGATAAATCGCAGACTGTAAGACTAGTTAATAAATAGACACTACTACATCTGCACTAATTTAAACAGAAACAATGTATTGCTAAACCCATTGAGGCAATTGAAGTGACAGGCTCAAGACTTCAATTTATTTTTCGTTGTGGAAAAAAGTTTAGAATAAATTAATGAATTTATACTTTACCAATAAAGAGATAAATGTTTCGATTGTCTTACTGTTTAAAAGCGAGTTCATTTGGTTCTTTAAGAAGTATTGTGGAGGGTTTATAAATTTGGGACATTTAATGCAGATTAAAGAAATCCATAATCTTTGGTAACAGAAGGATCATTTATTGCTTTAGGTGTGCGTTAAGAAGTTGATTATTAAATAAAGTCAAGGGTGTGTTTCATAGATACAAAAGTAAGGAAACCGAAAGATATCTTCCTTCATTAAACTCTGAGATACGGAAGGATCTTTAATACATTCCTTGTGTTATTTTCTACACCCCCTTAACGAGTGATATATATTAAATTCTCTATATTACAGTTATAGTTGGATTACTGGAATCGGAATGATCCCTACCGTACACTGCCAGATCCGTACCGGATTTCCCTCTCGAATTGCTCTGCTTTTAGGGTGCCATCGATGCTCTCGCAGTTCTTGTTGAAAACACTATAGGCGCTCATCTCCTTGCGATCCTTAGGACCTGTCCGGGTATTGAAATATATTCCAAACAGGGCGGAGAACATGAGGAAGACCAGTCCGAACTTTAGCTCTATGGCTATCACGTAGAGGGTAACCCAGAACAGAAAGTAGACACCCCAGAGGGTGTACTTCAGGCCGTTGTTTTCTTTGTGATGGTGCTCTGTGGATCTTGACGTACTTTCCTCCGGAATCAATTCATTTTCACTGGAAAAGGCGGCTTCATCTGGTGAATCTTCCGCGGTATCTTGGGCCTTGGTGGTGGGTGGTGCCTAAAACACACTAATATTAGTAATATTACCTGGCATATGTCTGGGTTTCCACTTACCTGTTGTACCTCGATGGTGGTATCTTTGTTCGCTCCGGTGCCCAACATCCAGAATCTGCGCAGTTTGGTCTTGAAGTTATCAACGGTCTCCTTCCTCCGCTTCTGAAGGCGATATTGTCGCAGCTGCTCTTGAAAATCAGCCATAAATTGCTGCTAAGACGATTTTCGGTCAAAATACAAATAAACTAAACTGGACGTGTCAACAGCATATCGATAGGCACAGTCAAGTCAGTTATCGATAGGTAGTACAGGGCACGCTCTTTTCAGTGAACAATCAAAGTGAATGATTTTAATTTGAATATTATACTTACTCTAACAATTTAAATTAAAATCACATTATTTATATTTAACGATTAATAACTAGCACGAAAATGCACATATTAAGCACATATAAATTTTCAAATGAACCAAACAAGTCAAGATTTTGTCTATGCTTATCCATATAGAGGAAAAGTTATTTTTAAAGAAAATATTCTTGATAAAATTATTTTTCCTATATCTTGAACCTAGAATAATTATAGATTGATTTTTTTTTTCTCAAATGAACTTTGTATTCCACAGCATTCCCTTTTTTGAGCCTTCACTGTATTTTTAAGGCGATATACTCAGCTATCGATATTTTTCTGAATACATTAAAGGTATTCTTTGATTGGTTTAACTCAAATTAAATACAATTTTGTTTACAAATTTACTATTTTGAGGTCTTTACAGGGATCATTAGTTTATTTTTTAAATTATACTAGGTCTAATAATAAAATACAAATTGATTAATTAAGTTTTTTGATTTGTAAGTGCGGACTTGTATCTGCAGAACTATAAAAAACGCATATTCTTCCTTTTATGTTAAATCCCATTTCTAAAAACATTTAAAACTATTTTTTTGTGTTTCAAAGTTGGAAGAATTTTTTAAGACTTTTCAAGATATACGATACTTAAGGGTCTTCAAATCAATTAATAATATCTTAATTACATCAATCAATTTGAGTGAGAAACAAAACTCAAAATTAAATTACCAAGATAAAATGAAAAACGCAAACTGTCATGTTAACCTTTCTTAACTTAACTGCTATTATTTTTTTAGCATTGAAGAGGATTCCATTTACATATGAGTCAGCATCGTAGTGCTTACATGTAGCAAGCTTTATGTAAATGTCAATAAGGTCGCCTGAAGGTGCTGTCTCCTCGTACGTCAACTTCCTCACAGAACAAACAGATATGTCGACATGAGGCACCTGGATTTATGTCCCTAAGCTCCAAGTGGCATTCCGTTTTCACACTCTTAATTACCATAAACATTAGAGGGTAAACAATTAAACATAATATTTTTTGTGAAAGAACTGTGGCTACCGTTAGTAAGCCTACGCTTAATTGCATTCATCAACAATTACTGCCCCCGGAGGGAGTATCACTGATTAACACAAAAATTGTTTACTTTGGGATGTGCCAACAATTGTTTTAAATAACTTTTATATTTTTACGAGCAATAAATTTATTTAAAAAAGTCTGATAACATTTCTTTATGCTAAGTATTATGATAGTGCTCTGCAGCCCCCTTTTGGTAGATAGTCAAGGGTGCAAGGCCAAATGTGTAGAATAATTAACTTGATGGCTTGCTACTATTCTGATTTAATGTAAAACAATAGGAAACCATTGAATTCTTCTCTTTTATTTACAAATTTATTAATTATTATAAAATGTGTTAAACAGTGTCATCACACGCGAATTTATGGCAGCACCTGGTCGCATAGCAGACTGACGACGAGCGAAGACTACGCCAACCTTTGCATTATTTGCTCTAATGAATTGAAAAAACGGAATAAACGAGACAAGCGCGATGGGCGAGGGGGACTCACTTCGTTTTTAAGATTCACAGTCGCAGCAAATGAGTGATACACTTTGATAAATAAACAGAATATCATCTAGACCCTCAATTATCTTTATTGTTCCATCTGATAACCCAACCTCTGGGGGCGTCCTCTGGCACCCGAATCAACTTCTGTCACTGCCACTGCTTTTATACGCACTACAACTCGGGATCTTCTTCAGTTTTAGTTTGTCGCAGGTTCGGGAATGCCGAATAATTAACCGGAGAGTGAATCTAAAATCTAGAAGATCACAATGAGTGTGGAATTGGGCCATCAAGAAGATGTTGAGTCAAGATCGAAGTCGGTCGGTGGAAAAAATGGTGACCAAAATGCTGGCCATGAATACGAGGAAGTGCTTCAATTAATCGGTAGTTCAACGGTTCTAGATTAATATAAATCCTAAATAACTAACAAGTGTGCATTTCTTCAATCCCACCAAGGATTCGGGCGAGTTCAGTGGATAGTCCTGCTGGCGGCAGGCCTCCTTCTGATGATGGTCATCAACGAGACCATGGGCATGTCATATATCACCATCGTGTCCCAGTGTGATTTCGCAACAAATTCAATGGATAAAGCCATCATGAGTGCTGCCAGTTTTATCGGTGAGTGAGCACTTTTGCGACTCTATTAAATTATTTTAATCTTCATCAGCATTACACTTATCTTTCACGTATCACGTTTTCATGCTTCTGAATTTCTCGCGTGCCTCAGACTATATTATACCTATTATATTTCCCAGGAATATTCTGTTCATCCTACTTTTGGGGCTACCTGAGTGATACCATAGGTCGGAGGCCGGTATTGTTGTATACAACGATCGCCGGAAATGTGCTATCATTATGCTCCACAGTTATTCCCAGTTACGGACTTTATGTCTTCTTTCGTTTTGGAGTGGGATTTTTGTAAGTACTGCCACCTGACTTAAATGTTAATTAAACAAAATGGTTTTAATTATGTTTGCAAGAGGTTTCCCTTTGTTATCAGTGTAATGTACTTTATTATTTTATATGCACAGCAATTAAGCCGGTTCCAAACTAAACCTTAACCAACCATAACCGCTTTGTTCCAATCTTTACATTTAAAACTTAATTGTAAATACTTTCTGATAAATATTTTCCCATATAATAGCATTGCTGGAGCTTCATCAACTACCTACGCATATCTTGGAGAATTTTTCACTCCACGACATCGGCCAATTGCCATTAATTATGCCAGTCTTTTTGTGGGAATTTCCACTGTCTATGTGCCTGGTAATTACTTACTAAGATCTTCCGTAAACATTTAAAGTATACCCAATGCGAAATTACAGCCACTGCCTGGCTGGTATTGTCTATGAACTGGAACGTGAGCATCACGGATGACTTTTCTATTCGTCCTTGGCGATTGCTGACCATTTGTTACATGCTTCCTGGTGTCATCGGTACCATAATGCTGTGGACCCTTCCCGAGAGTCCCAAGATTCTGATGTCCCTGCACAAGACCGAAGAGGCCTTTGCAGCCGTCGATTGGATCGCAGTAACGAATTCCGGCAAACATTTGCATGAATTCAAAGTCCAAAAATTAAAAACAGAAGCCTCCGCTGACGGGGAAAATGTATTACTTATATCGAAGTCTGCGTAAGTTTCAAGTGATCATCTAAAATATAGTTCCATATTAAGAAATTCTCTTTAGCCTGGCCACCATCAAGAAAATGTGGAAGGAAACTGTGCCGCTGCTAAAGAGACCGCATCTGGTCAACTTCGTTATTAGCTGCACCATCATGTGCGGCTTGTTTTTCAGGTAAGGTCTTAACTAAGATAAATTAATTTTTTATAAAAACAATTTTATGAACAGCTCTTCGGGAATGGGTCTTTGGTATCCCGAAATACTAAATCGATTGGGTTCAAATCAAGCCGAAGATTCAATGACCGTTTGTGAAGTTATAGACGCTTCAATTGATCAAATGGAAGCAAACGCAGCTAATAAGGTAAGTTTCCTGGAATTATTTACTCATTGAATCAAACTTAATCAGTCAATGCTTGAACTTAATTTAAAATCTACATAATATATAACTAACAAACCTTAGTAAAGTCAATAATATACTAACAAGAAAGGAAGCTAACTTCGGTAAACCGAAGTTTGGATACCCTTGCAGTTTGC
>JAEIIF010021703.1:0-22696 GCA_018874455.1 Drosophila trapezifrons | reverse complement strand
TTCCTGAACGGACCCTGGCCATCCCTGAGTTACCCGAAGGACGACAGACCGTCACAAGCTCGCGAACAATGCGAAAAGTTTCGCGGCAAATTAAATGAAAAGTTAATATTGGCAAGCGGGTTCGATAAACAATAGCGGCGACGCAGTCAACAAGTTGGGGAACCAACTAATGCGATTATTGCACACTGCTTAATGTCTTTCGGAAACTCCCAGCACTTTGTGTTAATGGAGTGGCTTAATAAAGGTATTACCCTTCCTTTTTGGGGGCTGTTAATCTAGGGATTAGTTGGTAAAATCCTTTTTTTAAATATAAACAGGGTTTTCATTGCATTTCTAATATTCAGTTTATCATGGGATATTTTTTACACGCTATTATTATAAAAAGAAACTTTAAAATAATTTAAAAAGTAACGTCAAGGCTTAAACTACTTACGAAAAGTGCTTAAAATATTTTTCCTTAGCTAGCAGAACAAATATTAAATCTGTCAGCAGAAGGTAATCACCAGATAAACTTAGCGTAAAGCAAATAGGTTTCTTGCCCTATTGTAAATTTATCTGATCGCGAAAGAATAACAGAGCGCTGTTTATTATCGATTATTGCTGCAAGGCACCGAATTGTGCTGTAAAGCGCAACCACACAGTTGCTTTGGTTATCGGAACCACTAAAAACTGCTATAGATCCCATCTTCATCTTTACTTGACTATCGGAAATCAGCAGTTCTTTTGCCGAGCCGGAAATCGTGCTTTATCTGACCGCGAAATTTCCACGAGAGGGTTGTTCTCCTTTTTCTTTTCAAATACTAATTAAAACCTCTTAAAATTAAGCATTCCCATAACTGGTTTTCTCTGCTATTCAAATACAAATTAGTGGAAATTTTCTAAGTGGCTCGCCAGTGTGCATTGCGCAACAGCTGCTGCGAATTTATGCTCATAGATTTTCTATTCTGAGCTCTGTTTTTAGCCACAGACACCGCAACAAACTGTCAACGATTCCCACCGCATATATCCGGATTCCGGTTAGCTGAGCACCGAAGCTGGCCAACACTGTTCAAAGCGCCTTTAAGCCGGGCTTAGCAGCTGGGGAATTTCCAAAGAGAAGCCCCTTTTATTGCCCTAAATTTTGAGCCCTAAAATATACGTTGGCCAGGCTAAAAGATTTATGCATTCACATAATTAAAACCGAAAGCCGAAAGGTGAAAGATAATAAATTGGGATTCAAAGCATAATAGCATAGATATTAGCATAATATCGTATTTATTTTTAATTAATGTGCTGCGCTTCCGAATTCCCTGGAGATTTGAAAACAATAAATGGAAGGCCTGAAAGTATGCAATTGAAATTGTAAAATGTGGCCTTCGAAGAGGAAGCTGTACTGAGAAGAAATACTGATAAGGGAGAAGGAAAGGAAAATTGGGAAGTTATTCTTATGTAAAATTACCAAAAAGATTTTTCCCTATTAAATTATTTAATCAAACCTCCCCCACAGATGTCTTTCTGAGAGATTAAATTCAAGGTTGGAGTCTCTCCTAGTTTGTTTAGAAAAAATGTGAGAACTAGATTGCGTCTGTGCATGGCACCAGCTGGAGGTTAATTTATTTTTTTAAGTGCTCCCTTTTTAACCGCAGTTTCTTTTGCTTTCCGTCGTACATCAGGCACAAGTCCTCCGTTAAACCCAGGGCTTTTCTTCGTATTTTTAGCGCCACCCCCGCAAGGCAAGCAGCAAGGCAACTGCAGACGCTCCTTGTACAGCAATTTTGTTTACATTTCTTGCTTTCTTTCTTTTTTCCGCTGGCGTATTTAACTCACAATGACTTGTGACAGGGGCGGCGGCGTCGACGAGAGCGAGCAGGGGTTCACATGGGGGCCGCATGGAGGTGACGTCCTGTCTCATTTCAGCCGCGGGGAATCCCATCCCCCACACGAATGCAGTGTTGTTTTGTCGCAGTGCGACTCCCGCTGCGGCCATTTCTCACCCGTTGGAAGGTGGTTCTGTGGGTGTTTCTATTTTATGCTATTAATTTGACAGTTTCAGCTGCGCGCTGACAACTGGCTTTTCCCCAGACACCGAGCACGGCATTTAATGCGACCGCAAATTAATTGTTGTATTCCTTGCCTCCCATCCCCAGATAATTGCACCAGCACCCCCAGGACAAAGAAACCCAAATAAAAGCAGAAATGGATTCAGCAGCCGCAGCAGCCGCCGCCAAGCGCGTTCAGATCGAGAAGGCCCACAACTTCATGCGGCAGTACCGCGATCCCGAGTCCAGGGAACTCAAGAAGCTGTCGGCCAACCAGTTCATGGATGTCTGGGCCCACTACGACAAGGATGGTGAGTGGAGGTTGAGTGGAGCTGGTAGCTTTAGATATTATTTATAGCTAAAATCACACACACAAAGAATCTGTTGAAAACGAAGAGGAAATACTTTAAGCAAGAGTCTTTACCATAGAATATTTGTGTCTGTAATTCACTGCATACTTTCTGGGGCACAAAATATTCATTGACTGCTTTTGGCGACTGTCCAAGGGAAGCAATGGAGGAATAAACTCCGCATTAGTTTGTGGTCATAATACTCATCCCATGACATAACAATTTGGCACTTTAGTCAGCATTATCAATATTATTTCCTCAAACATAAATGTTATGGAACTCACAAAGTTTACACTTTCCCTTATTTACCTCAGGCAATGGCTACATCGAGGGCACCGAGCTGGACGGCTTTCTGCGGGAGTTCGTGTCGAGTGCCAATGCCACAGACATTAGTCCAGAGGTGAGACCACTGCTCAATTGACCAAAACTGCATCCTTAATCTTAAAGCTCTCTCTCAACCCTCCCCTCCAAGGCTGTCACGGACACCATGCTCGAGGAGCTCAAGTCCTGCTTCATGGAGGCCTACGACGACAATCAGGATGGCAAAATCGATATCAGAGAGGTGGGTATTATTATTTCGATGTATGGCATTAGCCCCATGAGATGGCTGTACGAACAGGACCCAAAAATTGACCGCACATTCAAACACAAATTTCGGTTTGATGGCGGCCCCGGCCCCCATGTCGTATGCGCAATGTTGTCTGTATGGCTTTTGTATTCGAAATGACATTTCCTTGAGACGGCGACGGCGATGCCACCGCCTCCGTTTGCCTTTTTCAAATTGGTTTTTAAATGTCTCAAGCCCCCATCCGGGGACTGGGGGCCTCAATAAATTATTTGGCGCTTTTCCTCCCCAGAGAAAAAATAAACTTTCCGACAAGGTCTTGCCCAAGAAAAAGTTTTCCTTCGCTCCTTCCACATTAAATGAGTTTTTAATTGAAGTTGGACCGGCAGCAGCAGCAGCGGCACGGACTATTGAAAGGAGATTTTTCTGTTCGGTTTGAATGGTAGAAATTGTGGAAATAATAAAGCCCACTTGGTGGGCGGCTTTGCACAATGGACTTTTGATAAATGAGCACACCCGAAAAAAAAAGAAGAAACTTCGCGAGGAAAAGTGAAAAGTTCAAGTTGCAGAGCTCCCCGCGGACTGCTGATTAAGGTGGCCTCGCATATACTCATAATTTATTTATATCGCTCATACGCCACGTTGAGCCATCGATTGAACTGGCTTTGGGGTTGAATTTCGCTGTTTACCTGATAATCAGCCAAGCCAGATGACGCCTGATAGCTTGTCAACAAGGGATTGGCCGGGGGATAAACTTTAATTGCAAATAGCGCATTAATTACCAGCTGCACATAAAGATGCAAATTCTCCAAAGAGCGAATTAAAAAGTTTTCCTTCCCTCCCCCCAACCACTGATTACCGATTCGACACTTAAATTATGCGGCAAAGTTTTAACGAATGGCTGAGACTGAAACTTTTCCAGCTTTTTCCCCTAATGAAAGTCCAGTAGCGCCGGCAAACTAGATTTCCTTTTGCATTGCAGAAGTTTTAACCAGAAAACAGGAAACAGAACACGGTACACAGCCCACAGGACCCTTGTACACGCCTATTTATAACTTATTTCATTGTCAAGTCACGCATTGAAACAAAAGGTATTTTTCCGCCACCTTTCCAACAACTATTTCTTGCAGCTGGCTCAACTTTTGCCCATGGAGGAGAATTTCCTTTTGCTCTTCCGCTTCGATAATCCACTGGAGTCGAGCGTTGAATTCATGAAGGTAGGTGTGACAATCAGGAATTTTTTGTGGCGTGAAATTCCTCAATTAATTTGCAATCCCTTTTGCTTACGGGAAATTAAATTAGATCTGGCGTGAATACGACACTGACAACTCGGGTTACATTGAGGCCGATGAGCTGAAGAATTTCTTGCGTGACTTGCTCAAAGAGGCCAAAAAGATCAACGATGTGTCCGAGGACAAGCTCATTGAGTACACCGATACCATGGTAAGTTGAAGAGGGAATACCTTATATAATGGGAGGTTGTTTACTAATTAAAGGCTTAGAAATTCTAGATTGGTTTTTTTTATTATGTAAAATAATTTAATACCTAGAGAGCTCTGTACAGAAAGCTAGAAAATAACTTAAGCAAGGATTTCCAATACTAAATAATTCAAAATCCCCAGAGAGAAACGCTTAGTCATATGTCTCAGCCAATGCTTAATCAACAATTGACACACAATGGTTTAAATAATTCAATTCCTCTGTTTATCTATCCGATAATGTATGCCCAACCACTCGTCCTTTCGATTTCTCGATTCCCAGCTCCAAGTATTCGATGCCAACAAGGACGGACGTTTGCAGCTGTCGGAAATGGCCAAGTAAGTGTCCTTGAAGAGAGGCCCGACTGAGAGCAGAGCCAGCAAGCTAACTTATTTATTGCAGATTGCTTCCGGTTAAAGAGAACTTCCTTTGCCGCCAGGTGTTCAAGGTAAGTGCCAAGCGATATGACAACGACTTCCAGTCAGAAAGCATCGTTCAGTCGAGGAAATTGCCGCGACCAGATAGTATCGCCATATAACATCGTGTTCTTGGCGGCGCGCTTAAAAAAAAAAAGATCTACTTGTAGCTTAAGAACAGACTCGGCTTGCCATTGACAACAAAACACGTTTAGCACCTAGGTTAGCCTTGGTTTTTTGCGTTCGTCACTCTAGCTGCAGCCTGGACTACCTAAACTAACTTAGCTTTTGCCACTAACTCAATCAAGCAATGCATTTCAATATAATTTGTTTGTTTTCTTTGTTTATTTGTATTGTTTTTGAACAAAGTCTGTGCCGACTTGGGGGAACTTAGCCTTAAGAATTAATTTTAGAGGTTTGAAAGTTACACAAATTCTTTAAGGGTTTCTCCTTGCTATATAATACTTTCCTTTCTGCCCTTTTATTTCCTTCAGAAAACTGCTACTTAAGACCTTTCAGTCCCTTTTTTTTCCCCTCTAAATGTTCCTTATACCACAATTTATTTTGAATAGATTCTTCCACTTTCTCCGCTTTTTTTGCCAACAACAAATCGGAACCCTTTTAGAGAGCTTTTCATTTTCGCTCGACAGATCCCAAAATACAACATTTCAAAAGCACAATGCCAGTATTTATTTCCCCCCTTCGCAATTCTCTAGATTTTCTCACTTTGCCACAACAAATTCCGCACTGAGAGTGCAACATTGGAATTGAAAAGTTGTGGCCATAAAAAGAAAATATTACCGAGCAAAGTATAAACGGATTTCGACCCTCCGCCCCCATCCCCAAGCCGATTCTCGCTGCGTCACAACAAATAAAGCCATGGCCCAAAGCCAGAAGTAGCTGTTCCGCCGAAAAAGCAAAATATTATCTGGAATCGTAAAAATAAACGAGGCAAAAGCGACAGAGCTCAGCTGAAATGTCCAGGTGCTTTCACTTTCACCCACTTTCTGTCAATTTTCGCGAGAATAAAATGCGTGGCAGCTAGCGAAATCAGTTTCCGAAAACAAACGTTTCCTTATTTCGAACACAGGAAAAATAGTATTTCTGTCAGAAAGAGGAATTAGCTTGAGTTTCCTTATGGAAATCAAAAACTTCAAATGTTTTTGGTCTTCAGAATGGTTCTTGTTTATTAGCTAGTGGTGAACGTATCAGAAAATAGCCGACCGATAGGCCAAAAATATCGATAATATCCTTTAGCTCATTCGAGTGAGTTCTCACTTAAAATGTGATGTATCAACTGACAGTAAATCTGCTCGAGAAATGTTATCCAATTCCAAATTCTTTGAAGTGACATTTCTTCCAATTATTCAGTCACCTCTTGTTTTTCCTCGTGTATTTTCTGTTCAAGCTTCAACTGATTTGATGTGATTCGAATTGGGTTGTAAAAATAAAAAAAAAGAGAGAAATACCAAACAGCAACCACTGCATAAACAGAAGGTGGAAAGTCCCCAAATGGCTGGCCATTAAATACTTTAATATTAGTTTTTCCTCAGACAGATCCCTGGCAATTAGCAAAAGAAAAGCCATGTGGTGTCGGGGAAAAACAAACTTTTTGGGCTTCGTCGAGAACATCTGCCTTTCTGGCAGCGGAAAGGGGACATTTAAAATTCTCGGCGAAATTCAGCGAACTCATTTCGACTTGGCCAAAATGCTGATGATGCCAAATGCGGTTAAATGAATGAAGCTCTGATGCTGCTGGGGCGGGAAGCTGTCGTTGCATTTGAGCCTGTCCCCAGCCTGCCACCGAGTGTCACGTAACTTGCCAGAGGCCAAAACTTGACTGTATATATATTTCGAGTGTGTTTTCCGCTCTCGCATTTTAAGCGTGTTCAGCAGCGGCATTTTTTGGCAAGACATCGTCTCCGCCCCAAAACCAAAACAACAAGAATTTCTTTTTTATTTACTCAGAGCCCCAGCTGTTGGCAAAAATCCTCCCCCCAGCAACCAAGAAAAATTCGGCCAATTTATGCAGGTCTGGGATTGATATAAATTGTGCAACATTAAGATTAAATGTAGGGAAAAAGGTTTGAAATAAAATATATATTAGGTAAGGAATACGGAGCAATATTCTAATAGAAATTGGAAGGTAAAAAAGTCAAGTTTTGCTTTAATTCGAGCTTTAAACTCTTACAAAATATACTTAGATTAAACTACATCCCTGAAATTGTCTAAGAAATTACATTTTTCTGATATATTTATCTGCCTTAACACAGATACTATTAGAGACCTAAAAACTTGCTCACAAACCTTGAAAATAATCTTCAGGGATTATAGTTCTTCTATAAAAATGTTATATAAATCTCCAGAGCATTACAAATGCCACACAAACCACTATTTATCTGGTTACTCCTTACTATTTCTTCATCAGCACTTCTTGCGAGTTATAAGAGTTCAACTGTACTCGTATATAGTATGTACAACGTATTAGGAACCGAATGAAATAAATGCTGCTCCTTTTGGCTTTGAAAACTCCCAAATTTGCTGAGGTAGCCCCTTGCCAAATTTTGGGAATCGCGTTTTGCACGCCTCGAGGCGAACTCTTTTTTTTTATTCTGATGTTCGTCCTCGTGTTTGGATTTCCTTTTTGCTGTTTGCCACATGAACCACATCCACAGGCACGGCCACATCTAGATCCCCGCACATGTGTACCGTAGATGGAACAGCAAAGAAAAACCACCTCCGTTCTTGGCAATCAACTGGGTTAGATCCACACAAAAATGGGGCTAAGAGGAGGGTAATGTTGCTGCTGCTGCTGCTGCTGCCATTGAGAGCTCTTATTGTTATTTGCTGCAAATGTACGTGCTCCAGTCGCATTGACGCTCATTGCTCATTGGCAGCGGTTGTTGTCGGTTGTCGGTTCTCGGAAAATTCAATGGAAATTCGGGGGTGTTTCGGGGGCAGCACCAAAGCGGTGCCACATTGCAACGAACAGTGGTGTACAAAATCAAAAGTGTTGCATACAAGCCGTACTCACTTTGTGTCGGCTTGGCTTGCAATGGCAATTGGATTCGCATTGCACTAAATCACGTTGATGGCCGGATGGCTTTCGTTTTCACTCCCACGTGCGTAATTTTCCGGAAAACTAAATGGAAAATCGACAGCTGTGTGGGCCCAGCACAAAGACCACCTTTTCGGTAGTTTAATTATACAAATTTCCCCGGTAATTATTTTATTGGTTTTATTCATTTTCCTATTATACGGAATTCGAAGCACCTGGAAAACCATACAAGTGGGAGTGTCCGTAACACTATGTGTATTTTATATATATACATATATATATGTGTATAAAAGTATGTGTCTATATAATGCTGAACCTTGAGCTATAGTTTATTTTTAGTTATAAAAATAACTGAGTTAAAGTTCAAGTAGCGAGCTAGAAAAGAAGTTTGGGAAGGACAGCAATTATTAAACAATTCAACAAATTATATTTATTTTGCTTATAATTATGGATCTTTGTTATATTAACTCAAACCTTATTATTAAAAATATTCTTCTTGGGAATATACTCTTACTGGAAAGATATGTATTTTAAGTACATGCAGTTTTCTTTATCTTTTTTCTAAATTCTCGTAATTTTATTCTCTTAATAGAAAGATTTCTTAAACAAACTGTAGACCTCAGAACAACACATATCAATTCATATTTCTTTTACATATTATAGAAACAAGTTGAAATAAATTAATGACAGATAGAATATGTTTAATAAATATTGCCATAATGAATGCAGTTTAAAACCATCCATAAATATTCCTAATTAGATATAAAATCAGAAGATATCCTTGAATTCTCAGAAGAACATCAACTCTGTTTTCCTTTTAAAATGAGATATTTTGTAATAAATATGTAGCTCTTTTTGGTGGCCGACACATGAGCAATGTTGAGATGTGCGATGTGGCGATGTGCACTCAGCGAGGCAGCCGACATGCCACATCCCGGCCATTCGTCCAGGCATCCAAGCGAAAAGGACGAAGGAGCTGCCACAGCAATGCACAGCGAACAATGCTCGTTCACGGCTTGCATGCCGCACATTTGCTCATTGTTACAGCTCGCAGCACAAGCGACATTTTATTTGGGTTTTATTGATGTGCAGGATGCGGTGGAGCGGAGTCCTGGAAGAGGTCAGGAGTCATGCATAACAATGTAGCCATTATAATCGAAACCATCCAGGTCCCTCAGTTCCAAGCCAGTGAGCCCTAATGCCGCCAGAAGAACCAGAGCACCTGACCACCGCCGATATGCGTATATATATCCTTATGTCTTTCGGCCGCGTAAGTCGGCCGTTATGAAGTGCCATAAAAAGCAGGCAGCCGAAGCTCGGGCAGCCATAAAATAGGCGTTTCCAGCACATTTACCCAAGGTGCAGTTATTACTTTTATATAATTTCTTAGTACCGCAGAGCGGAGCGGAACGGATCGAGGCAGAGCCGGCCATAAAAGCCGAGGCATGCATCAGCATTTTGATAACCGCAGCGGGACGACGACGGGAGATATATGCAGAATTTTGCAAGGGGCTTTTAGCCAGCACCAGCACCTGCAGGACCCCCATTTTCCCCGTGAACTCTGACAGGAACTTCTGTCTCCGGGCGTCCAATTATGTGGCACACTGTATTGCTGGCTGGTGGCCAAAAGTGGCAGAAAGCGTTATGCTAATGCACATCACGTATTCGCCGCATGCACCGCAACGAGCAGTGACATAATGTGCAGCAACAGCAACAGGAATGAGTTGGCCAGCCAAAGTTGGATGGAAATGGGTCTGGGTCTGGGACTGAGAGAATAGGTGTGGACGTGGACACCCAAATAAAGGGGTCCAGAGATATTCGGGACGCTAAGATGAATGGCCAAGCAAATTGGAGTGACTAGGAGAAGTCCCAGGGAGGAATATTCAATAGAAATTAATTTACACTTTGCATAGAATTGTAATACCTAAAAGGAGTATAAAGATATTTTACTAATTTGCTTTTAGTTATTAAATAATATTAAACAGGGAAAAATAAATTAATAGGAAGAAGTACGATTGAGCTTAACACCTGAAATAAGGTTTTTATTCCATGGCGGAGTAAGGAGATCTTAAAAAAGGTTTAAATAAATCTTAGAACCATTTATTATCCTGATGTTATCCCTAGCTAATAGGATGCTATTATTACAAGGTTCGGCTTATTTTTTACGAATTGAAATACTTTTGGAAACCTTTTGAATTGATTTTAAGCCCATAATACTTCCTGTGAATCCCCGGAATAATTTTCTAGGCTCCCAAGCAACTCCACTCTTCTTTCACTCTTCAATGACCGTGTATAATGTCCCCTAATTTTATGTGGCGCAAAATAAACAAAAACAAGGGACTAAACGTGAGGCTAAGTGAAAACGTGACTCTCTCTCGGCACAGACAATTTTTTAGTTGATTTTATTCCTTATTATTCCTTAAAAAAACTTGCAATTAGTTAACTATTTTAGCGCGATTAACTAAAGCTGATGAAACTGCAAGCTGCGAGAATCTTTTGCTCTCTAATTGGTAATGCGTATGACTAGTTCGAGTTCAACTAAGCGTATACTTGATATTTCTCACTTTTAGTTTTTGCTGCATCCAGATCTTAGATCTCCTAGCTTACTAAAACCAATAACTAAAACTTAGCTTAAAACCAATATTTATTAATAAGCGAGTCAGGGCTGGCAAGTGAAACGGAAAATCTATCAATGGAGCGATTTTCCAAGCGATTTGCCCGCTTTGATTGCCATTAAACGAACTGTTTATTTCTCTAACTTTCTATATATTTATATCTTTTTCGTTTCCCCCCGCCAACTACTCCTCCTCTCTATGCCTAACCAACTCTACATCTGTATCTATATAAACATGACAAAATACTATATATCTTTGCATATTCTTCCTATAATCTTGTGCATTTTTATTTCAAAATCAACAACATAACGATAATCGAACAACAAATAACGAATCAAATTAATTTGTACTGTGCACGTCGAATAAAACATTTTGGGCTGCCCACCTCTAACTTCCGACTTATCTCACAAATGCAATTCGAAAATCAACTCTGAAATAACTAAACAATTGCCTAAACTTTTCGCCATATGCTGTATATACAAATATCTGCATATACACATCCATGCAACAACAATCTGCAACAAATAATTGCACTGCCAAAACAATGCGAACAAACAAAAATATTTCGTCAAACAATACACAAACTGTTTACATTCCTGCAAAAACCAAAAAACAAAACCATAAAACCAATGAAATAAAATAACTAACATCAAATATATATATATATATATATAAACCACACACTAAAAGGAGGGCATTGATGTAAGTATTTATTTTCCACCCAATCACCACCGTATTCAAAATATAACAGAGAAAAGTGCCTCTCAGAAAACTCAATCATTGGGGAAAAATAAAAATTATAGACACTGGTGGCCCATTAAAACTCTCAATAAATTTCTATCATTTTGTACGTTGGGTAATTCTTGTTTAAACAATCATTTTTTTATTGAACACTCGAGGAATTTCTATTGATTATGGTTTTTATTGTAGTTAGCATGCTTTTCTCTCCTTTCCAGACAACAATAAAAAAATAGACACAAAAACCACTTAAATGCTTTGAATTGGCTTGAAATAGTCTTGTTTATAGACACAAAAAAAAACTGCATGAATATAGAATGGAAAATTTTCTTTTGTTTCTTTGTATAGTAAACATTTTGTGGGATGCAGTGTGAATGAATCAGTTTTTCTTTTAAGAGAAATTATATTTTGACAATAATAAATCACATTTTGATTGAACTTGACGGCAGACATTACAAAATATTATGTGAATGAAATATGTTCAGTTTTGTTGAGTGAAATATGGAATATAAGCTATAAAACCCATCATAATAAATGTAATTCGAATAATTTTTCTTTCTGCATTCGTAAATATTTTATAAGAGTTTAGTTCGGCTTTTGTTCAGTTCTGCTGAGTGAAATATGGAATATAAGCTATAAAAACTATCATTATAAATGAAATTTGAATAATTTATGATCCTCCTTAGTTCCCAAATATTTAGTTAAGAATTTAACTCGGTTTTGGCAGGCTATAATCCTTGAGGTTTTAAATTCAACAAAACTAAACTATTTTTTTGTTTCATTCGAGTTCTTATTCCGTAATTAATAAAAGCTTACTGCTTATTAGCGATAAGGAAGCCAACTTTCGGGCCGTAAAAGTTTGAGTAATTTGCAATCTACCCATTTTTAGGGTCCTCAGCCTAGGACCTTTTCGGCCACAGGGCAATTCTCGCCAAGGGGAATGATAGCTACGAGCTACTAATTAGACTTTTGATGGCATTGGTCCTCAACCCCGTTACCCACTTAACACATCCCGAGCCGAAGCCCAGGCCCTTGCCGAAGCCCAGGCCCTTGCCCAAGCCCCTGCCCCTGCCCTTGCGTACGTGAACAGCTTTGGCCTTAACGATGTGAGGTTCACACAAATTACACGTTGATGTGGAATCCACCTCCTGCTCCTTGGGAACCTTTTGCATAATTTAGTCATTGAGTGAGCGGGAAGGAATGTGCTGCAGGATGCCGGGTGGGGGAGGATGGATATATATTTTGTGGCACTGCCATATGGATAATGGCAGCCGCAGGCAGCCCACCGGCATTTCAAAGTGTTGAAGTGTAAAATAATTACTTCATTTTATCAATGTGAGTGTCGGCGACGGCGGCACAGCATCACGTTCAAGGCGCAATACTTAAGTCGTAAGTAAGAGCCATTTGACAAAGGACGAAAAAAAAAGCATTCAGAAAATACCAGCACATGGGCAAAATTCAATTTCAAGAGCTTTCCGCGTTACAATTTTTATAATGCCCGGTTAAACACGATTTTTTGTTAGGGGCTTGGGGCGGAAAAAGGGTTGCCACTTAATGGGTTTCTAATCCCGTTAAGAACGCACAAAGAATGCGCCAAATGCGTTTTCATGGCGCCAGTAAAACAAATGTTATCAGGATTAAGCCAAGGATAACGAAAGCAAAAACTCCTGTTCCACCTAGCAGCTTTCAGCTTGTGCCTGAGATGCACAGCAGGAAAAGAGTTTTTTTTTTATCAGGAAGATTATCTTAATAAGAGGAAAAAAATACACAAACAATACAATACAAACTTGAAAAAAAAAATACTGAAGGAAAATTGTTTTTGAAAAAACAGCTTTGAATGTACATAATAAATCAATTTAGTTTCTGATAAATTGGAAGATAATGCATTTATAGGAAGGATAATTTAATTTCCCTTCTTTAGACAAATTTGGCGATATATCTTAAGACGTTCTTAACTATAATATATAAACTTTAAAAGTAAAAAATAGTTTTAGTTCCAAAACCCCTTCCACCTCATCCCTGCAGTGCAGCTCTGCTGAAAACTTTGAACTTGAGGCGCCACCTTGGCCACGCTGCATAACCCCCAAAAAAATTACAAGACCGTGCTTGTGTGTGCATGCTTTCAGGGTCTTACATACAGGGGAAAATAATGCGAGCAATTCGCTGCTGGGTGCAAATGGAATCGATAAATTTCGTGTTTCCGTTGTGGAAAAAAAATAAACGTACATATATTATTACGAACGGGCCAGATATCCCAAGAGAGCGGGGTGGCAAATGCCAGAGACAAATCTGCTGTACCTGAGCCATAATTCATATTAATTAGCGGATGTCAAAGGCATAAAACACACGCATAATTGGCAGTGTGTTTCTCTTAGCTTAATTAGCCTTTAAGTATACTTCGTAAGCATAACAAATGAGTGTGAAAATGGAATGCCTTTTTTCTTTTCCCCTCCTGAGGCATGGATGTTCCTAAGCCAGGCATGTCGTTTACATTAATTTCCCCGAAAAAGAAAGAAAGCATGTTCTTATAACCATTGCCAACATTTTGCATGAAGTCATGCGTTAAGAGCGCTTTGTATTTAACCAAAAAACCAATCAGAAAACGCACCTAAAGACACGCCACGATTCAGTAGTTAGATCTATGATAGTTTATAGGGGAAAACGATGGCGACATTCCAGATCAAACCTTTATAGAAGTTGCAGGATAATGCTTTGGTTTATCCCACAACTTTGAGTTGTACAAAACATTTATTTCAATGTCGATAAAGGATTTAGCATACTTTAAGAACAAATATATTGCTAAATATTGGCTTAAAATGGATTTAAACTCGTCCAAATTCAAAAGTCTCTACAATCATTGTTCCATTTAATTTCTAAAAGTATGCTCAGTCTAAATTGTGATAAAAACTTATAAATAAACCTGTGTGTAAAAGATGTATTTAAATTATTAGGGAATAAAGTCTTAGTTGGTAATTATTAATATCTTTCCACAGGGCGCCACAAAGTTGACCAAAGAAGATATAGAAAAGGTCTTCTCGCTCTACGATCGGGTAAATAAATAAAACATTTTTCATAAATAAATAAATAAATATATAAATAAATAAATAACCCTGCAGGACAACAGTGGAACCATTGAAAACGAGGAGCTCAAGGGCTTCCTCAAGGATCTCTTGGAGTTGGTCAAGAAGGTGGGTCTTAACTACAAAATAAACCAATGTCTAAGAGATATTTATGAGTGTGGTTGTAATTCCCATTAGGACGACTATGATGCCCAGGATCTGGCTGCCTTCGAGGAGACCATCATGCGAGGCGTGGGCACCGACAAGCACGGCAAGATTTCGCGCAAGGAGCTGACCATGATCCTGCTGACACTGGCCAAAATGTCGCCAGACGAGGAGGAGTAAGCCGGGGGCCTCTCGCGAGTATATATCCCAATCAGAGAGATTTCAGCCGACTCTATTTTTGTCAACCCGAAAAGAAAAAGCGAGGTAAATCCGGAAGCGAGGCCATAGTGGGCATCGAGGCAATTGTTTACTTTAGAACTGCATCCAAATAGGGCAGCAATGATGAAGATTTTGGCATAGGGGAAGGATCCTGCGGGAGATCCAGAGATCCGAACCCGAAGCGAAGCGAAGCTATTGGTAAAAATAAATATAACATAAATGTTTCAATCTTAAATAAATGTTTATCGTACGTTAAGCCTGTTGAGAGTATATTTCCCCCAAGTCAAACCAAAACCAAGCTAAGAAAAGCGGAGATTTATCCAATCAAACAAACAATTTGCAACACTGAATCGAGCCACTTAAAGTAAACAATTAGGAAATGATAACATCAAGATCAGTACATCGATTTTATATTATATTACGAGTATATATATATATGTATTTATATTTTCTATGTGTATTTGCATAAAGTACTTTATTTAATTACCAATTAAAACTTGAAATAAAAGTAGCTATATTTAAGGACACGGGAGAGTCGGTCGTCAAGCGTTATTTGCGATTATATAAGTATAAACATAAACCTAAACATATATGTATGTGGCTACAATCTGTAGATAATTGTTGTTAATAATTGTGAAAGTATCTTTTAACTCGGCGCATGTAACGCGTATCCCTTGCCAAGCCTCAATTTCGATCCGATTCTGCACGGAGTGACATTAGATATACTTACTATATGTACACCTCATATGCTGGCACCTCCCGCAAACATCAATCAATCAATCAAGGGCCACTTGCAGCAACCGCCCGGGGTGGACGCCTCTAATGCATCGCCCACCTGAATGTGACGATGTCACGCTGGGGAATGGAGAGGGTACCACCACCTGGGATGTATGTATCTAGTCAACGAGGGACGAGGACGACACTTGTCGTCCTTGTCGTCGCATTGAGTGTGTGTCACACTCTGAATGGGAGATTAGGAGGCGCAGATTCCGAGCAGATGGCAACATTTCCATTTGAGTTACCTGCTTAGGCCAATCGCAAATTAAATTTAAGCGAAAACTTCAAGTTAACCTACCAGCCACGAACTATCTAACGTTTTTTCAAGGTGCTATAGCTATATATAATCTTATGCCACTTGGTTCAACCCTCTCTCCCCCTTTGACTTTACTTTCCAGAGCTATATTCTATATTTTCCAAACAGATCTTAAACCCTAACGTTAATAATCTTAAGCTTTAAAGCCAAGACAAGGAAATTGGTACAACCTTTAAGCGGAATTCGCCCAGGGGTTCATTTTTAAAATCTAAATATGAAATAGTTTAAGCAGATCAATATGGCACAACTCGTCCTAGCTTTGAATACACTCAAAAACAACAACAACACAAATTGGATATATATTTCAATCAATTTTAAAAATGAAACCTTGTGTAAACCCGAACATGCAACAAAATGCCAACTTAACTTATACATTAACTAATTACGATACAACTCTATATGGTACTTATGCTAATCCTAAGATATTGTTCAGAAACCACATGCATGTAAAGCTTCGAAACGGACTTTCTCTATATATACAACAACAAATATCGAATATCTATATGGATACATGTCTAAATACTATGAAAATACAATACAGAAATGTTTTAATAATAAATAAATACAATCTATGCAGACATCAAGGGGTCAGCACCTCCAATCGCAGGCTTTTCTTACTTCAACTGGCGTTTGTAGCGTCTGTTGCGTTTCTCCTGAAGATCCAGGAGCTCATTCAGTTTCTTCAGCACATCGGTGGCATTCAACACCTTTTCGGTCAGCTCGGGAACCGAAGAGGAGAATTCCTCCAGGGATTCATCCTCCTGCAGTTCCAGATCGACGAAATCGTTGACATGGTCCATGAATCTTTTGATGCGACGACAGTAGCTTAGGGGGATTCAGATAGAATTAAAACACTTCAACTAAAAGGAATCATTACTCACCACTTGGCCATGTCATTCTGTTGACTTACAATCAACTGCCAGGCCATGCAGTTTTGCAAGTGCCAGGAACGATTGAATATCCTTAGAACTTCTGTCTCGGGCTCTATCCACTCTATAATCACCGCCCGAGGCTGGCTGAGCGGTGGCTTCACTTCCTCCAATAGCCAGGTATGCCAGACGACAGCCTTAGGGTTCTCTTCCTCGAACTTTCCCTCACTGTTGGCCACCAATGCATTCAACTGCATCGACACGAGGCGCTGGTAGGTGGCTGGTGAGGCCCTGACTGTCGGCCTTCTGCCAAAATGTCTCTCCAAGAAGGCCGCCGCTTCCTTGGGATAATCCTTGGATGCGGGTTCACTTATCAGGCTGAGATCCGTCAACCCACTGCGGAAGCTAAACCAGGAGGGATTCGCATAGAAGGAGCGGACGGTTTCATCTGCGTAAGTAATATGGGTTTCGCTAGGGGATTTTTTTCATCAATAAAGTCATAGAATGTTTAGATTTTAAACCTAAATATGCAAAATATCTATTGCTTCTTAAAAAACAAAAAACAAAACAGTATTCCTCTCTCAAAATATTAAAAGTGCATTCATTAAAGAAGCTCCATCCGTGACAATTACAATTTTATTATAATATCTAAACCCTTTGTGTGGGCAGAGTATAAAAGAGGAATCGCAGAACGTAGGTTCCTTTCTCAGAGCTCAAGGACATACTCTACTTACCCGCTGCCGATGCTGACCACCAATTTGGTAATAGACCTGCAGCTGGTCGTGGCGATTTGTGTGCTAGACATACGGGCAATTTTACAGAAAATCTCGAAAAGCTGACAAAAAAAATAAACAAATAACGAAGCAAGTGTCGGGGACTACTGAGTGTAGGAGCCTATGCGGCCCTTTGCAGGTCACGGATGGCCTTGAGATCCAGCTTTTCCTGATATGCCAATCTCTGGAGGATCGTGGGATGCGTGTGATGCCACCGGGCGTAGCATTTGTCGTACACCGGGAAACTCATGTGGTCCGCATAGATCTTGACGAGGGCCATCCTCAGTTGGATGGAGTAGCCCATGCGGTGGGCAAAGCGATCGGCGGCGTACTCGAATCGCCGTAGATTCCACAGCATCAGGACATTGGCCAGCGTGAGGTACGGCGTGAGGGCGAATCGCAGGACAATGATGAAGCCCACGATGATGGGACAGAGGCCGGCCGGAAAGCCCACAGCCATGTACAGCTGGGGACAATGGAAGAACAATCCGAAGAGGCCCATGGTGAGGAAGAAGTGAACCTTCATGATAATGGTGGCCTTGTAGAAGTGTCCGTGCTTCCAGTGACCCAGCTCGTGGCAGACCACGCCCGCCACCTGGACGTTGGTCAGTCCTCGGCCTACCTCATGGGGCTGCAACTGTTGCGGATCCAGTCCCTTGTTCAGCAGCAAGGTGTCGAAGATCACGATCCTCTTGAGACAGCAGCTCCCGTAGAAGTAGGCATTGCTGTACTGCATCGACCTGGTCTTGATGATGAACACCCGTTTGGTGGGAAAGCCAACCCAATCGCAGACGCGCTTCACCTCCGTGTAGAGAGCGGTGCCCTCCGGCAGGACAACTTGCCTGCCGATGCACGGAATGCAGCAGTAGGGCAGGAAGAAGACCAGCAGCAAGGTGAAAAAGGCCCAGAAGAGCCAGAACCAGAGGAAGAAGTAGTAGCCAATGTGCTGGACGCAGAGCACGATGACCGCCGCCACCGGGATCAGGACGAGCTGGCTAAGGACAATGGCCAGCAGGCCCACGCAGATGTAGAGATACCAAGGAAATTTACCCGACATCCCGTAGCGCAGCTCCAGCAGACACTTATCGTAGATGAGCACGGGCAGGAAGCGCACGCAGATGTAGATGGTCAGGTAGAAGACAAAGACCATGGTCACATAGAGCTCCGCGACGGTGAGGGGCTTCAGCGTCATGGCGGCCAGGCTCCAGAGGAAGGGATAGAAGCCCAGGAGGAGCTCGAGCAGTGTGATGACCAAGTCAATGAAGTGCTTCCAGATCTGCAGCTCCGTTTTGTGCAGCTCGTAGATGCGGGCCCGGTAGAATATCTCCGGGGGAATGATCCCGCGCAGCTCCTCCGGCACCATAACCGCATTCATGCACACCAGTTGCTGCAATCGGAGAGGGTCAGTCAGTGATCAGTCCTTGGAGAGTCCACCCCGCTTACCTGTCGCTTTGTGATTATTATCTCCCAGATGCGGTCAACTACCACGATCAGACACAGGATGATCAGCACTATGAGAGGGTCCACCTTCGGCCAAGTGTCGTAGAAGGCCATCAAAACTGATCATGTTCCCCCCACAAACAACAAGAGCAGTCGGTATTATTCAAATAAAAATATATATCTATTATAGCCGAGACAGATACTTCTCGGCCAGAGCCTACCGTGTCCGAAAATGGAGAGAAGGCTCCCGAAGCATTCCCTATCTCGAGAGGCTGCTCAGCCGCTCCAGGCGATCCAGCATGGTGGGATGGGTGTGATGCCACCTGGAGTAGCAGCGGTCCGATACGGGGAACGCCAGGTTGTCCGCATACAGCTTGAGCAGCGCCTGGCGCAGATCCTCGCCATATCCCAGCCGGAAGGCAAACTTATCCGCTTGGTACTCGAAGCAGCGCGTCATGCTCAGCATACCGAAGTTGACCAGGGTCATGTAGGGTGTCAGTACGAAGGCGAAGATTATTATGAAACCCACGATAATGGGCTCCACGCCGGGCGCGAATCCCACCGCCTGGTAGATCGGTCCGTGGGGGAAGACGGCGGCAAACAGCAGGATGGTCAGTGCCAGATGCAGCTGGAACGTTCCCAGGGCCTTGTAGAAGTGGCCATGCTTCCAGTGGCCCAGCTCGTGGGCCACCACAGCGGTCACCTGGGCGTCCTGCAACCCCTTGCCCACCTCCATGGGCGATAGCTCGGAGACATCTCGCTTGCCCCTGTTCAGTAGGAGGGTATCGAAGATCACGATCCTCTTGAGGCAGCAGCTGCCGTAGAAGAAGGCATTGCTGCCCGCGTTCGGGTCGTGCATTCGGATTATGTGAACCTGGCGCATGGGAAAGCCGACACGTTGCGTGAGAGCCTCCAGTGCCGTGCGCAGGTTCCCATTTTCCAGTGGCACGCGCTTGCCCATGATCGGATCGATTAGAATCGGTATCAGCAGGAGTAAGATGACCGTGAAGACTAGCAGTTGGACGTACAAGGTCAACGAGGCCCAGTACGGACCCAGACCGATAAACGTGTAGACCAGGGCCACCACCATTGCAACGGTGACAATCACTCCCAGCACAAGTTCCACGATAAACTGGCAGATTCTTACGCACCACGACGGCTTTGGCCTCTCCTGCAATTGTTTAATACACATCTTCTCGTAGATCATGGCCGGAACGCTCTTCAGCCAGATGTAGAGGCTCAGCAGCAGCGCAAAGATCACGGAGACGCAGGCCTCGTGCTTCATCCATTCGCCCAGGGCACATTTTCCAGCCACGCCCCACAGCCAGGCGTAGAAACCGAAGTAGAGCTCCAGCACACCCAACAGAACCACAGTAATCAGTGCGTTCACAATCGTGATCCAGCCCTTGTGGATTTTGTGTACGCGCATCCTGTCATAGAGCTCCTGCGGTAAATACGGACGGATCACGTCTGGAACTCTGTTCACTTTGTACGCGACCATAAGCTACAAGAGGGAGGGATAGAGAGAGAGATTGGTATTCCAGCTGCCAGGCTTCCTGAACGCTTACCTCGCGCTGCATCAGATACACGGCCCAGAAGTTTTCCAGCACCAGGATAGCTATCATTAGGTAGAGCAATATTAGGGGATCATCCCAGAAGTATGCAGACATTTTCGGTTCGTGTAAGGCATACTTTTTATAATTTTGAAAGGGAACCCGGACCTAAGAAGGTTCTGATTGATGGATTCAGACCTACCTGCTCTGAATGTGCTCTGAATTGCCTTGCTCGTACCATGATACAATTATCATGGCTTTTACTAAAAACTTAAGAGAAACTCATTTATATTAGTTCGATGTTTGAAATCTCTAAAACAGGGTTGGGCACCGAACGTCAAGCACGGAGCCATGCTTTAAGTCGCATCCTTAGCGTGCATGGTTTTTCTTTGACTATATCCTTCACTAGACTCCTTAGCGCACAGTTCTTAGAAAATACCCACATATACTGTTTTTATAAGCTCACCTTCGACGATGAGCCTCTGGAAACCGCTTTGGAAGCCCATCCAGGCTGTTTTCCTACTTTCAAACACTGAAACCTTTTTTATTGGGAATTAGGTCCCAAGTATTTATTTCGTGGAATTTAAATAAAAGCGAACAGTGTATACTTTGGTCTCGATGGTGATGTAAGCGGTCTTAATTCAATTTCTTGCTTTCGTCAAGCTCCTTGAGGCGATTCAGCCGCTGGAGTAGAGTGGGATGCGAGTGATTCCAGGTGGAATACAGCCAGTCGTAGACGGGAAAGCCCAAATTGTCCACGTTCAGCTTGATGAGTGCCTGACCCAACTGCTCCGAAAAGCCCAGCTTAAAGGCGAACTCATCGGCCTGATATTCGAAGCGTCGCGACAGAATCGTCAGGGCAAAATTCATGATGGCGTTGTAGGGGGCGAGGACGTAAGTGAAAACAACCAGCAAGCCCACCAGAATGGGGCGAGTGCCGGGGGCGAATCCCACGGCCACGTAGAACGGTGGGTACTTAAAGACATACCCGAAGACGAGGAACATCAGGAACAAGTGAACCTGCATGATAATTATGTTTTTGGTCACATGACCAAGCTTCCAGTGGCCCAACTCGTGTCCCAAAACGGCCAGCACTTCATCGTCGGTGCAGCCCTTGCCCTTCTCATCCTCAGAGAGCTCGGAGTCATCGGCTTTTCCCTTGTTCAGCAGCAGAGTGTCGAAGAGCACAATCCTCTTGGAGTTCCAGAGACCGTAGAAGTAGGCATTGCTGTGCGACGAGCGCTTCGAGCCCTCCACCACAAAGAGCTTGGTGAGCGGGAACTTCAGCGAGGCGGACAGATCCTCAATGGACTGCCTCAGGGGGCCCTTCTCCAGCGGTGTGTACTTATCAAACAAGGGGGCAATGAAAATCGGATACAAGGTGAGAAGCACAAGCGAGATGACGCCGGTGAAGATCCACAACCAGATGAAGAAGTTGTCGCCGCCGCGCTGCACAATAAAGATGATGGCGGCCGTGATGGGAATCATCAGGACCTGGGTGACAAGGAAGCCCTTCAGCTGATCCCAGGCAAAGAAGCGCGCCGTCTGCTTGTTGAAACCGTGCGTCTCCTCCAGCACAAATGTCTTGTAGATCTTGAACGGAAGCGCCTTGAATGTGCTCAGCACATTCGAGATCAGCACAAAAACGCAGCTCACAATAATCTCGTTGCCGGAATCCCAATTCAAATGCTCCGCCACGTCCACTGACAGCTGCCAGATCAAGGCAATCAGCCCGATGTACAGCTCCAGGCAGAACAGGCCCACGTCCATGACCGCCGCCTTAAAGATCCCAAAGTTCTCCTGATCCAAGCCATACTTCCGCGCCTTGTGGAATGTCTCCTCGCCCATGTGTGACGTCAGCTCGAGTGGCACCTTCAGTGCAGTGCGATACACTTTCACCTGCCGACAGAGAGGGAGAGCAGCGAGGGGGGAAGGAAGTCATTAAACTAAATGCCAATTAACATTTGCGAACTCTAAATTTATCATTTCTCTCTGATAAAGGTGCTCGCCACCTATGTAGCTCCATCTCGCTCGCCCATGCCGGCACACTGCGCAGACAGTGTAGTAAACCCACCTGACGCAGCGATATGTAGATCTCCAGTGCATTTTCGACTACAACCAAAGCCAATATGCTAAAAAGCACAGTTTCTGCGTCCAACTCAGCCATATTTTCTGGTTCTATTTCATTAAAATTAAAACTAATAAAACTGCAATTTTACAACCCAACAGTGTTGCCAGATACAAGTTTTGCTTTCCCCCTAAAAAATCTCAAGCAGTCAAGATTTC
>JAEIIF010021684.1:0-19191 GCA_018874455.1 Drosophila trapezifrons | reverse complement strand
TTCGGTTTTCACTAAGCTATAATACCCTTGTACCCTACGGGTACCGGGTATAAAAACGAATTTTATTTTCTGAAATATCTTTCAGCTTATTTGAAAGTCCCTTCTAGGCCCTATCATTACCCATACGTTTCCAAGGCTTAAGTCTTCCGAGTTATTCATCCGTCTCAAATTCTGTGAAAGGTTACCAAGAACTTAACCCAAACATAATGCCCGAGATCGGTGCCAAGTGTTCAGTGAAACGTTTATTAATAGCCAGTTAAGAGGCTACCAGAACTTTTCCCACCAAATGTCAACCAGGTAATCCTCCGCAGAACATAAAAAAAAGACGCAACCAGAAGTGGAAACACCTTCCAAAATGTACACCTAAACACATAATCCTCGGTCCCCCGAAATTTATTAAATACTTTTTAATGCCATCGGTTCGGTATAGATCATGCATGGGCCGGGCATATATCTCTGTCCAGCGCCCACGCCGCCGACAACCCGAGGCCTTAGCCAGAGCATCTCGCCATGGAGACGCCAGAGTGACAACCACAAAAAACAACGGCGGCAGCCCGGAGCAACTTCATGAAGACGACGCCACATCTACTTAATAAAGCGGACAAATCAGACACAAAGTCCGTCTCCATAAAGCGATGAGTACATTGATTGACATTTAATTAAGCAAAGGCAAAAGCACACGGAAGCCGCAGCACAGTCACCGCAAAGGGATGCAAGGGGGTATCCAATCCCAGATGGGATCTTCACCCACTAGCCGGGTTTTAGACCCCTGCCGGGTTATATTCCAGCCGATCGAACGAACGGGTTTGGCGTGACGACTGTCACCGACGACGGTGACAAAGGCGTTGCTGGTCTATCATCAAAGGAAATTTGATGCTTATCGGAAAAGTCATTTCCATCAGATTGAATGGCTAGCCCGAGGACAGCGGAAGGGAAACGAGAACCCTGGCTGGCCATTTGTCAGCGAGGGTTGTTCTGGACATACACAAAGAATTTACTTGTACAGAAATGAAATTATTATGTAAGGAATATAAATAAATATTAAGCAGACATTTGAATATACAAATTTATGTAATAACAATCGGTTATTCTATTCTTACAATAAACTAATGTTTGTAGAATATGTTTATAGACTTAAATTCGGCTTTAGTCTACATATAAAGTTATACAATTTATAATTTCTTCAAATCTTTTTATAGGAACCAAAAGACGCATTACCAGAATGATAAGAATATCATATTAAATCCCATTTCATCATAGAGCAAACCAGAACCAGACAGCAATTCTCTATCATTTCATGTATCACTCTCTTGGTTATTAGAGCTGGAGAACAATCGATGGAACATCGATAGTATCGATTGTCTCACACCATCGTGAAATTCGATTGTGTTTTCTCACTATCGATGGTTTTTTTTTTTCACTTTGTTTTGTCCATCACTTTATTATCTGGAGTTAACAAGCGAACAAGTTAAATAATATGTAAGTACATAAAAAAATAAAATTGTTTATACAATTAGCCTTTAAGGCCATTGCTAAGAAATATCTAGGCGTCCCAGCATCGTCCTGTGCCTCAGAAAGGACAGATTATATCGGACCAAAGATTCGCGATTAAGTCAAAAAACTGTAGACCAACTGTTATTTATTAATAAGAACTTCTGATCTCAAAATAAAATTTGTTTGGCTTTTAATTTGGTTTTTTTTTTTAAACTATCGATAGTATTCGATTGTTTTTCTAAAACCATCAAAAACCATCGATGGTCTCACTATCGATTGTTCTCCAGCTCTATTGCTTATCTTATCGAAAAGAGCAAGGTGAGCAACTCAATTAGCTTTGAATGTCCTCACTGAGATGATTCACTGATACACTCTTGTACCGGCCCTCGGATGGCATTAGAAATTCAAATATTTTGACTCTTTTGCCGGTCTCTCCAGCATGCATGCAACCACCACATCCAGAACCATATCCCCTCGGGCGTTTAAAGCGGCGCAAAAATTAAAACGAAAAGAAAACGCCCGGGCAGCTTCTGCGCATGCGCGACTGTTCACACTGCCACTAAAGCTGAAGCTGAAGCTGAGGCTGAGGCTGACGCGAGTTGGAGTCGCGTGTGGGCAGGACAAGTTTCGCGTCCATCGTCGCCGCAAGCGTCGTGTCACTGAAATCAAATCAGCCGCGCTTAAATGCTCAGCCGAAAACTTCGGTTCGGCTTCAGTTCGAGAGCCGGAGCTCGGAATCGCTGGAAAACCTGCTGTCAGTCGCTGGTTTGACATGGAAAAAATCTATGACGGCGCCTACGCATCACGAGCGGCGAGAAAGAGTCGAGGTGGAGACCCAGCTAAGCCACTTAGGGAAATTCTTCTGCGGATTTTCATTTGCAGCTGACTTTCTTCAGGCTTTGTTTAGCTATTGCCAGGCACTTTATAATTGGACGCTGCGAACTGCATTGATTTCAGCCTGATAGATTGGTTTCTTCATAATAGACTTCCGGCGAGGTGCGTGAAAGTGTCAAGATTAAGAGTGGAGTCAAAGCCGAGTTCAATAGTCTCCAGCGGCCACTTGACGTCCTCATTTTATTGATTTCTGTATCTCTTTCGATTTGAATTTCGGCTTTGGCTCAGTCTCTTTATCGGGGTTTTCTCAATCAGTTTTCCACTACTTATTTCCCACCAAAATGCAGTAGTGGACAGTTTGAAATGTTGACCATTCAGGTGTTGTACGTAGTCCTATTTCAAAATATTGAAAGGTCTGTCAATTATATGTATTTCGGGTATAGTAATTGCCACCTGCCAAGTTACTCAATCGAAACAGCAAAGTTGATAAAGTGATGGAAATTGTAGTAGATAGAGGTTAAAATAGGAGAAGAAATCCTATCTCTGAAACTTAAATAAATAAATTGATTACTACACACTCTAAATATGTATTTGATTAAGTATTTTCTTGGCTAATCATACATCATGAATAAATTACCAGGCCACAAATGGCCAGCAGCTAGAATCTGTCCGAAATCATATTATAATGCCATAAACTTCAATAAACAACATGCTGGTGCTGCGTATATAGCCGCCATATAATTATAAAATGGCATCAGGTGTTTGCGGGACCACACCAGGTCTTACAGAATTTGCATATCGCTGCTGAATATCTAATTAAAAAGAAGCCAATGCCGAGGATCTTCGTTCTCCAGTTGGATCTATAATCTATAATCAACAGGTTATAAATGATATTTTGTACGGATGGATTTTTGGCGCAGCATTATTATTTTATGTTGGCGATCTTGTCAAAACGCTTGAGAATGTGTTTAATCTATCATTAGGCCAAAGCCGAAAACCCATTAACTTATGTTGATTAACCATTAAGCCGAAGTCGCCGTCTCCAATCGGTTTGAATCAGTTTTGACACCGCCAGTCCAAACAGCGAACAAAGGCCTCTGCTTTTATTGTGGCGATGAGAGGAATTTGAATTGCAAATTCAGGCTCGAGTCCATACAAAGCATTAAAATTTGTTGGCCTTTGAATGGCTTTCCACTGACGATGCGCTAATTTGCTGCTGCAACAATTTTCCATTTAATTTGCATTTGCTTATGAACCCATAACTCGCTGCCGCTGCCTAGCGGAAATTCCAATACCAACAATAGCAATATTATTTATGTTTTAATAATGTCAAACGCAAGCTCTATATATGGTCAGCGCGGTGAGAAAGATATTGCCAAGTGTGAGGAGTCTCCCTTGTGTGGAGAACGGGGGGAATAAATGGCTGATCGAAGACCTTAGCTATAAATATATCACATAGCTAAACCACAAATCAATCCGGAAATTTTACTGAAAAGAATATTTATACAAATAATTTGTAAGCCAACTCTTACAGACTTTGTTTCAAGTCTCACTTTACCTGGCTATGTAAACATATTAAAGCCTGGTTTATAACGCATTAAATTTAAAAGCCTAGAGGAAATTAAGGCCATGATTTAGACCAATACCCCTTTAAGCCAAGACGCCACTGCCGTTGAGTAATATATTCGAATAATAAAATAACCGCAAGTCTGAGACATCTTAGAAAGGCAGTTATAAATTGTTATGGAGATCGCTTGCTGTGGGCGTCTTCTAATTGAATCGCTTGGCATAGAGTAGCAGCGGAGCCCGGTGGAAACTGGCCAAGTGATGGGGAATCAAGCCAAATAAAATCTAATATATTATCCCAAAATGTATTTAACAAAACCTTTGGCTCTGGAATGTCCCCGTCTCGATTTGGACAACAAACTGTGGCTGCTGTTTAAGACAACAGCCCAGCTTTGTAGAGCAAACAATATTCCTTACCCTGACCTTATACGATCCCATAATTATAGTTCTCACAGAGGCATAAACCGCAATCTGACAATCTTTAAATATGTGTGGAAAGTCCGGTAATTAATAAATTATGACTCGGCTTTGGTATTTACGGCGCCAATGCAGATAAGTCCAAAGATCTTCAACAGATTAATGTCGGACGCTCGGTCGATCGGTCTCTGTGGATGCCACAGGCCGCTTTGACTGCGAGATTGCGGTTGTCTGGTTGGGTGTGGCTAATTAATATGTATCGATAGTATTTGAATTACAACAACAATTAGCATGATTTATCATCAGATATAAAATGGCGGTGATATAAATTGTTATCTAAGGAGACGCATATAAAAACTATTTATGCATTTATTGGCCTATCAACAAGGCAGCGATTATCGGGACATAAAAAAGAGTTTGAACTGAAAACTTTTTAAGTCGTAGTGATAGAGGGGGATTGTATTTTATATTATCAAGTTTCAGTATTGCTTTCTGAACTTCCTTGTTTGTATTTAATTTAAAACAGCGCAATTGCTGCGCAAATCAACACTTTCTTACTGATCTTTTTTTTAGGTACGTGAGACGTTGTGCTCTTTACTAAGACAGCCTTCAGATCCCTTTGGCTTGTCTGTATATGGAAATCCCAAAGGATTTCGAACTCCAAAAGTATCTAGACTCTCAATATATTTTTTCATTCTTAGAATTCGGTTTAAAAATTCTAAAATAAAACGTTCGGAAAGTTTTTTTGTAGATTTGATTTGTTTTAAATTAAATTGTAAGCTTTATAAGTTCGGATACCCTTCCTTCTTTCTGTTACATTTATCTACAATTTAAAAAAATCCAAATAGAACTGTAAAAAATATAAAATCCACTTTCTCGAGTACAGTTTAGGAACCTCACGAACAAACCTGGCCACACTTCCCACATATTTTAGACAGTGACTAGGTTAACACAGATTTTTTGGCCACACAGAGAGTACTATATTTTTAGCGCCTCCGCCTGGAGGTCTGGGGCCAACCTTCACACTCACCTCTTAGTCAAGGACGTTGCACGTACCACTCGCTCCTCGAGAGGTGCGCCGGCTGCTGCGGCCGATCTAAGTGAATTACTCTGGGGGAGACAGACGAACGGCTCCTTGGGCTGTTTGCGCCACTTGCGGCTGTCAACGCGCAATTTAGAATGGAAACGACTTGAGTTATTTTTACGAGTATTTCCACACTTTCCGCCGCTTCCTGAACGCACACACACAGGCACTTTTATTATTTGTTATGGGCTGACCGAAAGATCAAACAAATCGCAGGCTCTTCACACTAAAAGAATCGATAACGAAACGGATGCATTAGATAATTTAAACCCTTTTCAAAATCTCCAAACGACAGGCATAAATCGGAACCGGGGGGAAATGGAGAAGACAAAGGTGGGTTGGGATTGGGACTCGAATTGGGATTGAGATTGAGTGGAAAGGGGACACACGCGAAGATCTTGGGGAGCTGATTTTATGGGATCGAGGAGGCGAACACGCGACGACGCCTGATCCTCCGGCGACGGCAACTGCTCCACAACAACTGACTCTCGCCGTTCGTGCCAATAAAAATTAAAACACTTTTATGCTATTAACGACCAGAAACGCAAACGCGACGCGATCGCGGACACCTTGGCAGTGGATGCGGCACTGGATGCTGCCCAAGATCGGCATGGCATTTATGGGTGCTGTCAGAAATCTTGTCGCCCGATTCGAATGATTTAAGAAACACACTTAAAAGCCGCCATAGATCACGGCCAACTCCAGCGCACATTTGCCCCGGTTCAGCGTTCTATCCGTAAGTTATCCGAGATTTATCTGCCACCTGACTACTGAGCCCACTGATCACTGATCACCGAACACTGATCACTGATCCCCGGATCCACGTACCGTCTGGTCCAACGTGCCAACGCGCACTGAAACTGAAAATGCGAAGGGAGGGATTGACTCGGAGCGGCGTCGCAGTCAGCCAGAGCAGCGACGGAGGCAGCGACAACTTGTTGTTGTTTTTTGTGTGGTTGTTGCCGGGAGAAAAGCGACGCCGCAGCAGCAGCGTTTTGTCTTCGTTTGTGTTTCTTTTGACGCGTGAGTAAGCCGAGACGCCCACGTGCAAAATTTGCGTAAACAGCGGCGCCAGTGTGGCCAGATCGATGGCGGAGAGCTTCGATAATTGCGGAAGTGAAGCGTGGAAATCGGACTTATCGAAAACCGACTATTAAAAGCCATTTGATATCCGATAAAAAAGAAAACCTACGCGAATTACGATGTTCAATTGGCGATTTTGCTTGTCACTTTGTATTTTCATTTCTGCATCATTGAACGTTGAAAAAATATATTATTTACGTTGCTGAAAGTATACAATTATTTTATGACCGCCTATTCTGTGGTACAAATTGTTTTTAAAAGATTTTTTGAGGTGAAATTATATCTTGTGTTGCCTTTATTACAAGTTTTCTATACTTAAAAAAATGTACTATTGGGATTTCTTACTTATTACATGAGCAAAGTCTTCAATCCCATTCACCATTACCCACTAAATTTTATCAGGATGTAAAAACGCAATCGCGAGAAACCATCTTGGGCATATTTTATCATTGGAGAAGCACATTATAATATATTATTATGAACGTTGGCAGTATATTATTATTAATTTTATGTTTCTTCACCCTTACACTTTTTCACCGATCATTTGTTTCTTAAAGATCACCTAAATCCACATTGTTTTGAGCCATTATGCGGAAATTCAATTCCAAAACATTCTTACATTGTATTCCTCTTTGGGGCCATTAAATCGAATTCATGTGAACCCTTTTTTCGTTAATGCGTCCAGCCTTGTTTGCAGACCTCCTCCACAGCATTCCCGGCATCATCGTGATCCTAAAATCGGTGGGGAGATGGGGCCGGCAGACAGTCTTTTGAAATGAGGATCGTAAATAAACGGCACGCTCTGCAGGCATTTAAAACAACCGAACCACTCGTAAAAACTAGACCCCAAAATGATATGCATATGGCACCTATTAATGGCTACTTATGCAGTACAAGTGTCCCCTATTTCGGGGGCCTCCTTCCCTTTTGTTGACACGGGACTGATGCGTAACACGACAGTATCTAGTATCTGGGGAGGGGTTGGAGTTGGAACTGGAGTTGGAGATGGAATTGGTGTTGGCGCGACCTGTTCGTCATTATGTCGCCGGCATGTCAGCGGACAGTTCCCTGGAGCAGCATTATGCAGATGTGCATATATCACACGGCTCGGACACACCCGAGATGCTATCCCACATCAGCGCTGCATATTTTGCCGCATTTCGGACAGCGGCGACCACTTGCTGAAATTTCATTATGTGCGTGATTTATAAATAAGCTCCACAGTCTCCACAGCCTCCTCCGCTCCCCCATCATCATTCGCATCCGCAGCATCCTCCACAGCTCTCGCTGCTGTTCCCGGCATCTTCAGTGGATGCGAGGTAAAAACGGCCCACGCACTTTTCGACGGCGCTGCAACATCAACACAACAGCAACATCATCTCCTCTGTCCAATCCCATTCCAACCCCACCTTTCCCGCGCTGCAGCTCATTTCGTATTAATCATAAAATTGTATTATTAACATGTTTATTTTTCGGTCTTGAAGATTCGATTACACGCATTCTTCCGTCTTTTTACGTCCGCTGCTGAGTGTTTTCCCAGGGAACGTGACTTTGTTGTGCAGTGTAACGAGAGTGAGCCACTTTCTAACACTGTGCTCGGATAAGGGGGAAAATGGGCATTCAATTGCGTTAGGAAATATTGTCATTTTATGTCTTAGCCGCTTAATTGGGTTACCTGGCTAATGACGACGGCCCGGCCAGATGTCTTCCACCTGGGCTTGGCGCTAGCGTGGGTGGGATATTGGCTAGATGGCAGTAATTGGCCAAGAGAGAGAGGGAGTTGGTCAAATTTCCAAGGAAATGGTAAAAAGGAGAAGATAATAAAGCTACTATGGAGCATTACTGGCTTATAACAAATGAAGACATAACTTACATTTATTGTTTAATAATTAAAGTAGTTAAAGGCCAATCAGAACAATCTTATCCCAGAAATTAAACTGGTTTCGTACATGTTTAATATAAATTATTCAAAATATATATATTAAACAATCAGTTAATCCCCTGACATAGACGAGTCTATAACTATAATTAACGCGCAGGGCTAGGGCCATAAATGATTAACGCAGTCTTAACAAAACTTCCAAAGCAAACAAACCAATATTTACATTATAAGAAGACACATGAGGAAGAGAATCGACCCAAATAAGAGTTCCAAATGTTTATGTTGCTATTTTCTATAATATTTTACATATTTCTATTTCGATTTGGTTTAGTTTTTATTTTGTTGCTATGAATAAATTATTTTAAATTAAGCAATAATCCAACTAACAGAAGTATCTATCTAATAGTAAGCGGTACTACGTCTTAAGCGTATTTCCTAAGCAATATCTTTGTTTTTCCAAACATTCAATGGCCAAAACCAAAGCTATTTGGATTCGGAATTTTGATCTGCCCTGGGCCGCGTTCGTTGTCTTGAAAACATTTTAATTTGTCGTTAGCTAAATGCAAATGCCAAAAGAATTTATGATGAAAATCCCAGACAAAGCTGGTTAGCAAATTAGATGCCCTTTGTTCCAAGCCGACTTCTCCAGATGAACAGTAGCAGATCGCCTAATTGATCCAGTTGCTCTCGGAGCCCTATTGGCTATTGTTTGTTTACTTAACCACACTGGTCATTTCGATGGAGTCGCCACAGCTGAAAGTATATTTATTTAGTCTTCGCTCTCGTAGAGGTTCAGATGAGTTGACATAAAATGGAGTGCGGCTAGGAAATGGGTTTTGGAGTGCTCCTCTTGTGGGTGAGCTTGCAGATGAATGGGAGGTGATGTAACCCTGCATTAACCTAAATAAAATAAGGTTTGGATTGATCTTAAAACAGGTCTGCAAGGAGATAGGGTCTTTATGGGAGTTGCGCAATCAGCAGGGTTCGAGAAGTACTGGGTGCTTAAGTACGACATGTTTCATTAATCTTGTGGAAAGCTGTTATTATGATCTTGATAATAAAACTTGTTGATGCAATTAAATAAAGAAAAAAAGTAAGAAAGCCGCAGTGGAGTGTGCTAGACTGTGAGATACCCGGTACCCGATGCTTTGAGCATTCAATTAAAAGAAAACTGTATTTTTTAGTGGATCTTAAATGTCCTGATACGCGCATCTTCCCAAGACACTCTAAACCAATTACTCCGATCGACTTTAAAAAAATATAACTAAATATACCGTATACGTTAATTTCTATAGAAATTAAAATGAAATCATAAAAACTTTACTTTTGACCGCCTCAGTTCGAAACCACGGTTTGAGGCTGGTCTAACCATCTGAGGTGAGTGTGAGTGCGAGCGAACTGGAGAGAGAAGTTTGCAACTTTGTTTCATATTTTCTCGGCTATCAAAAAGGTATAATACCTATGAAAAATGGGTACTTATTATTATTATTTATTATTATCAGAACCTATAGCTTTATAGGTGTCATATTTTTAATGGCATTAGTTTCTAAATAAACATAAAGAGCTAAATATCTATAGGAAATAAATTAAACAAAAGACTTGCAAGGCTATATACAGCTACCATCCTTTAAGCCAAACAAATTAAAATTCCCCTTTTTGTCTCATTTACAGGAGTGACCTATGGAAAGGATGAGCATCTGGACCACAACATAAACCAAGCATTTTATGCCGACAGCTGTGCGAAAATTGAAAACAAAAAGCTTATAGAAGAAGCTGTAAGCCATTAAAATAAGGCATGAGAATGAGGATGAGCATGGACATCGCAGCCAGATAGGAGAGGAAAAGGTGTAGAGACCGAAATTACTTCTGGCAGAACTTGGGCTGCTCCTGGCACCTGATGGATACACTGAGGCTGGAGTCGTCGTTGGTTTCGCAGTCGCTGGCCAGTGGAGCAATGGCCACTGTCATGGGGGACGGCGGAGGAGGAAGGGACACCACTATGCCGACCGCTGCGGCGGATCCGTTCGAATTGGCGGCGCTCTTCAGACCCACAACGCGGGCCAACTTTGTGGTGGCGGCCACGGCGGCGGCCATCACTTGGCCATGTCCGTTGTTTATCAGCGAGTTGTTCGTCAGCTGCTTCTGCATGAGCTGATTGGACGAGTCCAGGCGATTCGATAGCGATGTGTGCCTGTTGTTCACGGACTGCCAAAGGGAAAGGAGCACTCATGAGTTATAGTAACTGGCATCAAGGTATCCCAGACCTACCGGATTGTTATTGTTCATTCTGCCGCGTATGTTGTAGAGTCCGTAGACCAAAGGATTCATACAGGAGTTCGTCGAGGCGAATATGAGCAGCGCCTTACGCACCAGCGGGTTGACCTTCTCTACCGAGGGCTTGTCCAGCCAGTACCAAATGCAGATGGTGTAGTACGGAGTCCAGCAGACGATGAACACGATCACGATCGAGATCGTCATCTTGAGGGTGCGCTTCTTGGCCCTGCTGAGCACGTCGTCGTTGGATCGCCTGAATCGCTCTGCAATCACATCCTTGAGCACTCGCTGGCTCTTCCGGTAGATCTCCAGGTAAATGGCGCTGTAGCAGTAGATGAATACGATCAGGGGAAAGGCATACATCCCGCACATCGAGGCGATCTGATAGAGCTTTTCGTCGAACTCGCTCTTGAAGGAGTGGAAAATGACGCACTGAAAGTAGCCCCCAACCGAGGGATGCTCCTCCAAATGGAACAGAAAGGCCTGGAGAAGATGGAGAAGTGTTTTTAAAGTTATTCATACTGATATTTCAATATTCTACAGTATTTAAACTTGATTTAACATCGATTTTTCACATTTCAGATTGGATTTCCCGATTGTGAGTACTCATTTCTCGGTGTACTCACCTGGGGAATGCTGCAGACGACAGATCCCAGCCAGGCGCAGGCCAGCATGACGCGTCCGCGGTTATAGGAGCGCTGCAGAGGCTTCAGTATGGCATAGTATCTGACAGAGAGAGTGGAGCAAGGGGTGAGAAAGCTGGGCGGGATTGACACATTGAGCCGCCTTATCTAGCTATCAATTAGGTCCATTAGCGACACTCAACGGCGCTGCGACAGTGGCTGGCGTTCAGCTGGACTCACCTGTCGAGCGATATGCAGACCATCACGTTGCTGGACAAGTACAGGCCGAAGACGCGAAAGAAGCTCATGAGGCGGCACATCAGATCGTTGGAGAGCCACTGCACCGTCCAGGCCCACACGATCTCCATTGGCATCAGGAGGAACGTCACCATTAGATCGGCGATGGCCAGATGCATTAGCATGATATCAATCCGCAAGGGACACCGCAGTCGCCGCTTGGTCAGCAGATAGAGGACGGTGCAGTTGCCAATTGTTGAGATCACAAACAGTATGCTGAGCCGAATGGAAGACCATTTGAGGTGGTTAAAGGAGGCAAAGGAGGAGGTGGGAGGGTTCGGCAGATATTAAAATGGTGAGTGGGAAAAATAAAGAAGTTTTCCCCTCGGTGGGTGTCTGCGTGGGTGCCATTTGCTCGATAAGTGGGTCAAAGAATGGCAGTTGGGAGAGACAAGCTTGATGGACGAATGGAGTAGGTAAAATGTACGCAATAAAGTCTGTTATATCAGCTGTAGACAATCAGAGCGATTCGAGTTAAGAAATAGTGGGAACTTCCACAAGCATATAATTTACTAGCGAAATTTAAATTTATATTGTTGGTTATCGCTGTAATTTGGCATAGAAAAGTGGTAAGCACAGTCCAATAGATGTGACGTTCTTTCTTATTCTTTCTTTCTATTTATTTTATATTGCAGTGAACGAAAATATTAAAATGTATAACTAATATTGTTTTATTTATATAATTAGATAACCTTTTATCGACATTAAATTCGTAAACATAAACTAAAAAATCAATAGAAGAATTCAGCATTTAAAGGTAGGAAATATAGTTTTTTACACATAGTTTTCGTATTGCACTTCAAGTCCGAAAGAAAGAGGGATATATTCGAAGATAAGCTTTAGTAAAATAATCTGCAGTCTAATATTCGGTTTACCTTCTTTATTATACTATTTATATTATATTATTCTATCTTTATTATACTATTTATATTATACGATTAAACTATAATTCCTTTACGTACTATACTAAGCTAGCACAACTGATAACTTGCAAACTAAGCAAATAAAATCAAAATAATAAACAAAAAATCCAAATAAAAATAAAAGAAAATATAAATAATCTTTCCAAGTCCCGGAGATTTTCTAAAACACTCTCTACGCCTTGAATAACTGTGGGATTCACTCTTAATCGATCAAGTGAATCTCTGGCATTCCGAAAAAGTGAACCCTACAATGAACCGTAACGTTCAAATTCCAAGCGAAAATGATTGAATCTTAGACAGATAGCCAGACAGACAGACAGAGAGAGCTGAGAAGGAACCCAAGATGATGAGCCCAGCATGAGTTATACCTTTTCACAACAAAACCGAGCGTCTTAAGTCAGAATCAGGCAGCGACACCCACACCGGCACATCAATTGATAAAGCTTAGACTCGGAAAAGGTTACAGAGAGTAGTAAGAGCCAAAGCTTATCAAATATGACTAGGAAAATCTGAATAAAATTCAAATGTAACGTGGGAGGTGATCCGGTCTCTGATTAGGTTACGAGGGGTGGCGTTTCACTCACCTGTATACTGTGATGGACAGGCGGTGGCCATCGTTGAACACCATATCCTCGGACAGGTGCGTGGTTCCATTCGTGCTGTTCACGTTGGACCAATCACTAAGGCTGCGATGATCGTATTCCTCCACTTTCCCCTCCTCGGCCATTTTTTGAATTCAGTTAATAATGCTCCTTTTATGGTTTAGCTTGTACAAATTCTTAGATTTTTTCCAAGGAGAACGATTTTATCCTAAAGTGGATAATTTTGATTATAAGCTTTTAATTTTATACTTTTATATAAATCATTTGAAATCACAATTTTTCAAAAGAAGAACAGTTTGTATCAGCTTTTGTGCGTTTCTTATCAGTCTTTTCTCGATCTTTCTTGATTTTACATGAGGGCTTTCTTTGCTGCTTTGCTTGTACTTTGGTGGCCTTAAAACAAAAACATTTAAGCCTAAAAATATGTATGTTTTGAAATTCACGACTTTTAAAAATATTTGTAAATATTTTATTCTATTTTTAAGGCGCGTCTTTGGTTGTGACTGAAATTTTATAATTGAATCCAGCGAAAACAGTTCTGGACCTTGTATAATCACTTGGTTTTGGGGGCCTGGCGATTCATTGTTTTATATTGTATTTTGTTCTTTATATTGAGTTTCTCTCTTTTTGTCGCTACGATTTATTTGCAGTCGCGCGAGATAATCGGAGAGACACACACAGAAACCCCCATCTTGCATTGCCGTTCACTCAATTAAACGATTTGCACTCGATTTGATAATTCACACTTTTTCGATTGCTTTTGTTCGTTGGGTTCAAGAACATGTTTATTGTGGATTTGTTTTGATTTTCGTTTGTTTGTTGCCCGTTTTCTTAGTGCTAATGCTTCCGATGACCTTGAACTAATTACACTCGCACCTCATTGGAACATTTTCATTTCCAATTGATAATAAATATTCCACTTATGCTGGGCTCTCCCAGCATTAATACGAAAATAATTATAATGGAGAGCGTCTTACGCTCTCGCCGACTGGAATTTTAATCTGTTAATCGATTGCGCTCAATCGAACGAGAGTTAACTCAATTGAACGGCAGCATCAGAGCCCCCCACCTATTGTTCTCTCATTAATCCTTGAGTTTGCCGGACTGTTTAACGGGTTGTTTGTTTAGACGCGCCGCTTTCGACGCCCTTTGAACTTGGCATTTTAATGGGTGCTCACAAAACAAATAATTATAGATGTAGTTATAGTTAAAATGTCTAGTAAATGAAAGAGAAATCAAATGGACCAGACGCAGATGCCAAAAGGTCTTGAAAACTGGCTAAGATATTTGACTTTTAAAGGTGTTGTTCTAAGAGAGTGCTTAGAACTGCTCAGAGATTACAGATTACAGAACGATTTGATCAGTTTCTTCCAGCTAATCGATCCGGTCGTATATATACTAATTGTAGGCGTAATCAATGATTACGAGACTACGCGTACGTGCCAGTATAATTTCTTTTATTCTATATACAACTTGATTTCTCGCTTCTGTTTGTATTTCGTTTTGTGATTTCCGTTTTGTTTTGCTTTTTCTAAACACGCGGCCACACCGTGTTCCACAGCGTATACTGCCGTTTCACACGGTTTTTACTTGAAAAAACGAACAAAATGTCAAGTTTTCCCCATTTTGAAGCTCAAGAAATGCAGCGTTCTCACTGCCGGCTTGACATGCAGCGTTCTCACTGCCAATCGCCCACGCACTCACACACACTCGCGCGGATATATCGGTATCGATAACTCATTAACGGAGCACACGCCACCAAGGGTTCTTTCCGCTCGGTTCTCACCGTTCGGCGAGCAGGAACTGACTGAATCGCCTAGCCGGGATTGGATGCTGATGCCGCGGAATCGAAATCTCGACAACAACTGATAGTCCAGCTGGAAGAAGAGCGAAAAAAGTGCGACACACGGGCGATAACAGCGGGCGACCCCAATTGCCGCGGTGTGTGTGTCTGCGCAAGTGTGTGTATGTGCTTGCAGGTCCCGCCCGCATAAATTTCACGTTTATCAATGCGTGTGTGCGACTCAAAGTTCAAAAGCTGGTGCGGCCCGATCGCCAAATGTTGCGATCCCTTATCAGCCGCGATCCCAGCCGCGTGAGTCGCGTCTCACCCAGAAAAAGTAATTAAATTGGTGTTACTTATAGGCCTCCTTATCGGGGCGTCTGTCTGACTTGGCCGGTGCTTGGAGCTTGGAGCTTGAAGCTCGGTACTGCGCTGCGCAGTATATATCCCTTTCCGGATTGCCAGACCTCCGATCCCGACGAGCGTCCACTCACATCTGCCGCAAGTCCACGGCCAAGGTTGCCAATGTAACCTACGTCGCCCCAGTGATTCGCAATTCGGCCAAGCGGGCCATTACATTTAATGAGGGGTCAGGACAAAGGATTTCAAGTTCATGTCCAGGAGCGCTCTTTTGTATGCTACGAATGTGTGTGTCCGTGCGCTGTTGTCTCGTTTGCGTGCGCTCTTATCAAGATGCACCTGGGCCACCTGATAACACGGCCCTTGGTCGGCTCTAATGAGCGGGGCGTGTGGCATGTTTGCATTAACAACTGAATACTGCAGTTTTTAATGCGCAGGTTACTATTAATTTAAGTATTGAATTTTAAATTAAAAGCGTAGAAAGTGGCGCCCCTATCGGATGTCTGCCTAACGTAGTGCCCTAACCTAATGGCTAAAAGTATGCAGTGCCTAATGGGAAAAGGTTATTCAAAAGTCATAACTTATTTTTAATCACTACGTTCTTCTTATTGTTTCTATTTGAATACTCTACTCTGTTTTTACCTTTCTATTAAGATGTTCCAGAATTGTATAGCATTATGTTAAGTTCTGAAATCTTTTAAAGAATTCAATGTCGGCCTATGAATCTGGAATATATGTGTCGCCAAGATATCCTAAACTAAAAGCTGTAGAACAAAATATTTATAAATTACTGCAAGTGCTGAGCTTATTTTTCTGAATACCAGATTGTTTTTGCGGCGATGGGGCTATATATCTATTAAGTAATCATCTCCCCCATATAATTAAGGGTAATCATTGAAAGATCCTCTATGATAACGTAATTATCAACCAATATTGTTCAAACAAATATCCAAAAAAATTATTTTGTTTTATACATTTTGATTTATATATAGGCAAAGAGTAACAAATTATTGTAGCTATTATAATCGTCTTACAAAAGAAAATAGCGATTCACCAATAAAGTTTCTGTATTTTGCTGTGACACGACAAACTAAGAATAATTTGTAATTGCTAAAAAAAAACTTGTAAAAGCACTAAAACTGTCTTAGAAAAAGGTCAAACAACTATAAATACATATTCTAAGTGTAATAAATTATGGAAATAACGGTTAAAAAAAGTAAATATTTTGAAAAATGCCCTCAGAAGAATACCGTAATACTAGATATTTTTCAGTGCGTGGTATATTTTGTAAGTCACCACCAACGGTCACACTATGTGGTAAAATGGAAATAAGTTAGACCTAGCACTTAACTGCTAAGGTGTCAGCACTGCTTGCCGTTGTACGTTGTTATTCTGTTTATGACTGTTACCCCATGTCAAAAGATGCAATTCGCAAGACGCAATTTTACGCAGAATATACTTAGAAACAGCCAGTTCGACAGTGTCGACACTGTCGAATCCATATTTTTTAAAACCTAACAGAAAAACAAGGACCTTGAATTTTGTTGCATTTCAATTTTTGAGGATGGTTGGAGGCAGATTCAAGAGTGCTGAAGGAGCTAATAAGGCTGCTGTGAGATTTCTGGTTTTGTTGATGTTCCGATTCACACAAGCATTGTGTATTTTTTAGCATTAAAAAAGGTAAAAAGCAGCAAAGTATTTTTGTAAAATAGCCAAATTAACAGGCTCTGCTAAATTAAGTGGTTTCCAATTTTAGGTCATGTAAAATAGCCAGATCTGGCTAGAATATAGCTAAGTTGCCAACGCTGGTTCCATGTGGTAAAATCTGCTTATAATTTTGAAATTATTAAAATCAAATGAAATCCTAGAGAAATGCTGCGCAAATCAAAGAAACAGCCCCAAACGGTGGCCGAGAAGGTCAGCAAACTGATCGCCCATCCAAACGAGAGCGACAGTGAGGAGGACTCGGACTTCGACGTGGCCACTGGGCCGCGCCTGGTCGATTTCGAGGAGGCTGAGTACGATCTGCCGGATGGCCGCAGCACGGACTTTCGCAAGCGGAACGTAAAGCTGCTGTCGGAGCAGAGTGATCGCTACAAGGGCAAGATCAGCAGTCGAAATGAACTGGCGGAGGAGGAGGAGGAGGACAGCGACCAGGAGGAACTGCCGTACGAGGAGAGTGACGAAGATGTAGATCTGGAAGCCTTTAATCAAAAGTTGGGCGCTGCAAAGGCGAAGGGTGAACAGGAGTCCAGTGAGGAAGAGGACGAAGATGAGGACGTTGCTGAGGATTCCTTCAATCGGAACTTAGCTGGGTCCGATGATGACAGCGAAGAGGATGATGACGAGGATGAGGACGATGACCAAGACGACGATGACGAAGAAGACGACGATGGCGAAGAAGACGACGACGAAGAGGATGCGGAAGAGGATACCATTAAACCCTCGGACATTATGTCCAAAACAAACCATCAGGCTGAAATCCAAAAGGGGCTCTGCGTCCAAAACCAACTGCGCGTTTGGGAACGCCTTCTCGAACTTAGGATCAACACCCAGAAGTTCACCAGCAAGACCAACCAATTGCCCTCTCCTAATACATTGCAGCAACTTGGCTCGGAAAGCGAGGAGCTGCAATCAGTGCTGAACGAGGCGCAGGAACGCTCAACGAAGCTGTTGCAGCAACTGTTGGCCCTTCAGAGTGCTCTCCATCAACAGAACTCCGAGATGCGGAAAGCCGTAAAGCGGAAGCATCCTTCAGAGGAGGCTGGGCCACCCGGCAAACGCTTTGGAGGCTGTCTGCAAAACAACTTCCAGCAAATGACCAGCTATCGCAACGAAGTCCTGCTCAAGTGGGACGATCGCACCAAACTACTGACCCCTGGAGCGGGTGTGAAGCGCAAGTCTGTGCAGGAGGACTACGACATCATCAAGAAGATTGACAGCGCCCTGGCCCATCGGGAAGTGCTCGTGGAAAAGTCGCAAACTTTGAAGAGTAATCAGCCGGAGCAGCAGGATGAGCAACCGGAGAGCGAGTCTCCGAAGCGACTGCTGACTCACATCTACGACGACAGCGACTTCTACCACCAGCAACTGCGCGAGCTCATCGAGTACAAGGCCAGCACCTCGTCCAACATGAGCGAGATCACCAAACAGTTCGTGGAGCTGCAGAAGTTGCGCCAGAAGATGAAGAAGAAGGTGGACACCAGGGCCAGCAAGGGGCGCAAGTTACGGTGAGCAAAGGTCTCTTATTACTGGATAGAATTTCCTAATAATATTTCCCTTATTTCCGAATAGCTATGTGGTGCACAACAAGCTCACCAACTTCATGGCGCCCAACGAAGTTAGCGATTGGACGGAAAGTTCCAAATCCGAGTTATATAAATCGTTGTTTGTCTAGAAAATATCTAAATATAAAGATAGAATATTATATGATTCGATTATAAATAAATTCTGTAAAGTTCTTTAGAAATTCCACATTGGAAAAATAACATAAATAGCCATTTTTTGTCATCAACTTCCCAAAAAATTTTCTAAAGCCTAGTACAAAAAAATTTCGTGAGCGGAAAACTTCATATAAAAAAAAGAACGAAATTTCGTGAGCGAAAAAAGGTAAAGCATTGCCAGATCAAACCAATAAACAGCTTTGCTTCCGTTAGCGAAATAAATAAATTGTAGTTATATCGCACGCAAAATGCCGGGAAGATTGAAGGACAAAATCGCTGGTTGGAATTGATAAAAGCTGTGACTTTAATTATATTTGTATAGACAATTTTATTGGCAATCTGTTATGGGCCGGCGATGGGGCTCGCGCCTACTATTCGCCTTCACCTCTATCGCGGCGTAATACATTAGTATCACGTCTACATCTAAGCCGTCTGAATTAATTTCACTTTTTTTTACAAAAAACTCCTTGACAGCTTGAACAGTAAGTGTGACCCATTTTGACCATTTTCTTTATTTTCTTTGGTC
>JAEIIF010021633.1:0-14353 GCA_018874455.1 Drosophila trapezifrons | reverse complement strand
GGTTATGTTAGGTTATGTTAGGTTATGTTAGGTTATGTTAGGTTATGTTAGGTTATGTTACGTTAGGTTATGTTAGGCTATGTTGGGTTATGTTAGGTTATGTTAGGTTATGTTAGGTTAGGTTAGGTTAAGTAAGGTTAGGTTAGGTTAGGTTAGGTTATGTTAGGTTAAGTAAGGTTAGGTTAGGTTAGGTTAGGTTATGTTAGGTTAGGTTAGGTTAGGTTAAGTAAGGTTAGGTTAGGTTAGGTTAGGTTAGGTTAGGTTAGGTTAGGTTAGGTTAAGTAAGGTTAGGTTAGGTTAGGTTAGGTAAGGTTAGGTTTCCTTGTGAAGAGGGCTAGGCAGGAGCAGAAAATGTGTTCCATTGTCACTTGTTCCCCCTCATCCCTGGAGCTTCTGCAGATGTCATTGCATGCCATGCAAGCAGGTGTAGCATTCCGTGAGGTTAAGCTTGAGTCTATTTTTTTTGACTAGCTTTTTGAATTTAATTTTTTTGTACCTCCGGAACTTGTAGGTAATAAAAAAAACTGTGATGCGAGCAATCAGGCATTAAAACTTTGTGAGTTAACACGCTGTAGAGGATAGAATGGAGGATTGATACTATTGGGGCCATTGTGTGTTTGTGCCAGTGAAAATAATGGGATACGCGAACGAAAGGAACTTGAATGGGTGACGAAAAGCCAGAGCTGGCAGGCAAGTGAGGCAGGAAAGGGAGAGCCCAAGTAAGTATCCTGACACAATAACAAGGCAGGCGGAGCAGGACGAGCCAGTGAGGAGCCAGGGAGGAGCCAGAGAGGAGCCAGAGTCGGAGGCAACAAAGATTGTGTTTTGGCTTAGCTCCGACCACGGTCCATAAACTTGTTGAAAGCATCAGCTGTGTGTGTGCTCTGTGTGTGTGCTCTGTGTGTGTGTGCTCTGTGTGTGTGTGTGCTGTGTGTGTGTGCTGTGTGTGTGTGTGCTGTGTGTGTGTGCTGTGTGTGTGAGTGCTCGTATACAAATGGTGTGGCATAACTAGCGGGGCTGCAGATAAAAATAACAATTGAAATAAATGAGCAAGGACGAGGGGGATGGGACTTAACGCAGAGCAGGTCCTGGCAGAAGCAGCAGGAGGAGCAGGAGCAGGAACCGAACGGGAAAGTGACAAAGACTGGAGGGGACTGCCGCTTGGCTTCCATTTTATTTGCATACTTTTAGGCGGCCGGCGGATTGAAGACAATTTGTGGTCAAATTGTGTTTGACTTTTCCTTTATGCCCTTCCAGAGAGGGGAGTGGGGAGAAGGGAGAGTGGAGAAGGGAGACTGGAGTCCAAAGAGTGGGTAGCGGAGACCGGAGAGTGGTTAGAAAAGTCGCGCGACTCTAACCGCTGATTACAGTGCTCTTTCATCTCCAGCAGCCCAGCTTCCCAGCTTCCCAGCACACATAGAAACCCAGGCCAGGCTGTGGATTCTGTCGGACTTCCGCTACCATAAACATGCATGAAGAGGCTGCCTCGGATTAGGGTTGATTGCAGAGTTCATCGCTTCTAAGGGGATCCCAGGTCCGGGTCCGGACTTGGGTCGGGTTGGGTCGGCTTGGGTCGGCTTGGGTCGGGTCGGGTCGGGTCTTCTTTCGCAGTGCACCGGATCCGAACACAGTTCTCATATTTTTCTTAATTAATCTTCTTTTCTTTGCGTCGATGATGGCTGGGCAGGAGCTGGAGATGGAGCTGGAGCTGGCGGTGGAGCTGGAGATGGATATGGAGCTGGGAGCTGGAGTGGTTTTTGTGCGGACGTTTCGTAAAACTTGAGCGAAAGTGGCGAGGCGAACGGAATGCGCGTTAAGGCGGGGGTGATGAGCGGACGAAGGACGAAGGACTCGACTCGGCGGAGTAAATTAGCTAAAAATGTTACTTGGCTTGGCTGCGAACGAAGCAAAGATGAAGATGAATGTTTGGTGGCGACGTGAGGGAGGGCGAAGGATAAGCGTGGCGCTAAAAAGGACAGCCTTAGACCATCTGAAGGCTCGCCACTGGACCCTGAGACTGGGGTCCAGCCAGCACCTGCAAGTCTCGCAGTCTCTGGTAGCTGGGAACGCGGGAACGCGGGTGCGTCATCGCATCAGGTGGAAGTGCTAAAGTTTCTGGCAGGCGGGAAGGAAGGGATTTCCAGGAGGAGGCTGCTGTAGTAATGAAGATAACATTTCCTGTTGTCAGCATTTGCAAAGTTGAACAAAGCCAGCAGCAGCGGCTCCCGCCTGGTCCCTGGTTTTATGGCTGGTGTCCGAAAAGCGCAAAAAACCTATTCCTCACTTTTGAAACTTTTCCCAGCGGCGGCTAGAGAAATCAAAATGGACCAGCAGGGGGGAGGGAGGAGAGGGACAGGACATCACTATGCTGTCTGCTGGAATTTTGACAAGCAGAAGTCAGTAGTCGGCTTAAAAGGATGCCCTATGCCAAGTGTGGGATGAATGAGAAATCAGTAATCAAGGCTTCATATGTGGTAGCACTTCTAAAGCGATACGATTGATTCCGATACTTTTACGATATCGATATACATGTTAAACCTATGTTAAGCCTGTGTTAAATAAGATTAGTCTGGAACAGACTGCCTCTCAGAGAGAGACTCCCTACAGACTAATCTTATTTAACATAGGTTTAACATGTATATCGATATCGTATAAGTATCGGGATCTGATAGCTGCGTACTACACATATATGGCAGAACCCTTGTCTGCTTAAATGGGGAGCCAAGAGCGATTTTTGATCTCGACTCCTATATCTCCATTAAGCTCCGGGCAATTAACCTTCCTCGTTTTGGGTACAAACCAACTATTTAAGTGGAGGAGGTGGGAAAGTCACCAAGAGTCGCGGGCGCAAAACAATTTGCAGCCGTAAATTGTTAACGCCAACTCAACGTACATATCTCTGGCGGAGTTGGGCCAAAAGGTAAAGTAAATTATTTATCACGATGAACAGTCGTCAGCACAACAGGTTCCGCCTCGGTCCGGAGGATTACTCCTCGGAATCCGACGCATTTCTTTGTTTAGAGTTCTGCTAGGAGTTGGGTTTTTAATTTGTGCTCCCAGTCTAGTCCAGTTCAGTCCGGTCCAGCTGCGGCTGGCTTCGTGGCTCGTTGTCCGTTAACCATTGCCTGTTGCCTGTTGCCTGTTGCCTGTTGCCTGTTGCTCCCTGGTTGCCCTAGGATACCATCTAGGATCCCTATGTGACGCCTGGCTGCTTACAGCAAAGTCATTTACACTGCAATTAATCATGATTACGCGAGTGTGCGCGTACTTGTGCCACGGATGACCACTTCCATGGGGCCAACCTTGCAGCCAGCCCCCTCTTTGTTGCCTCTCCTCCTCCCTTCCAGCCTTAGTTGCCTCTCCCCTTGCCTCCCAGCCCTAGTCGCAGACGCTTCCTGGCGTCCACTGATTCACTTAGCCACTCTCCACCACTTTATCTGGCTTTCCGGCTAAGCGTTTTCGCAGCGAGTCCCGCCAATATAATGCCTCTCCCTTATTTACTTATATATACATTTTTTTTTAAAGGGAAATCCTTGTAGAATAATTTTCTTTAATTAAGGGCCAGCCTCTGGGATCACAGAGTAAGGTGATCTTTAAAGTGTAGCCTACATCCGAGGGCTCAGAGAAAAGAGAGTCCCCGAGGGACAGGCGGAATATATAAAGTAAAAATCATTTATCACGTGGCTACCCCACCCATTCTGGGACATATGTTGGGGCTTGTCAGGATGCCAGGCCAGGACCTTGTATAAATTATATCAAGCCCAATGAATCGTGCAATAATAGATAAATAAATAAATCAGAATCTTGTCCTGCCGGTTAGTCCGGGGCTCCTGCCAGGCACGTACACACACACACATGCCGAGTACATATGCATGTCCTTATGTGACACTTAAAGCTCAGTGTGTGTGTGTGTGTGTGTGTGTGTGTGAGGACCCAGCAGGGCCTAATTAGATTACATGCAAATTAAATGCAGCAAAGAGCAGCAGGTACATACGCTTTACATGGCAGGAGTTAAGGATATGGAGGTTACGGGAAGATACAGGGGCCTACTGAGGGAGATACTGGTGGAGAAACTGGTGGAGATACTGGTGGAGATACTGTGGAGATACAGGGGGAGATACAGGGGGAGTTACTGGTGGAGATACTGGGGAAGATACTGGGTGAGATACTGGGGAATATACTAGAGGAGATACTGGGGAAGATACTAAGGAAGATACTGGTGGAAACTGATAGAAACTAGAGCCTATGTACTCCCTCATAGCTGCTGCTCCCTGGCCGCTGGCAATTGTTTATTTACCTTGTCGAGGAGACTCGCTCCTCGGAGGCTCCTTGTGCTGCTTCCCGGAATCGATCTTCTTCACACTTCACTTGAAAAAAAAATATAGCAAAAAAAAAGGAGGCTACAACTAGCAAATAATTGAAGATTATCTCGTTCTGCTGCAGGTTTGGGGGCTCTGATAAGACGCCTGTGTGTGGCTGGAGCCAAGAGCCAAGAGCTCCTGTGCTGGCAGGACACTAAACTGCCTTGGGACGCGGCAGTTGCACGACTGAAGTGAACCTTGGCACGTTGCAACGTAGACACGCAGACTCGTCGTGGCTTCCCGAGGCGCGCGAGGCCAGTGCCGGGATGCTGGGTCCGACTCAGGCTCCCTGCCACTTCGACTCCTGGGCCAGGGGGCCAGGGAGCAGGCCTGCAAATCGCGCAACAGGCGGCGCGGGCAACAGGCAGCCGAGGATGCAGCAGCAGCGCTGCTAGTGTCGCAGCTGCAGGACCTCTGGAGTGGCGGCGGCGGCGGCGGTGGCGTCTCTGTCTCTGTGCTGGTATGCTGTGTCCTGTTGCCTGTCTGTGTGTGTGTGTGTGTGTGTGTGTGTGTGCTGGTGTTTGTGCTTGCAGCCAAGTGTGTGATCGAAAAACAAAGGCAGAAGTGAGGAAAGCTGCGAAAAAATACGAAGACACAGACACACCGAGCGAAAGGACGACGACGACGACGACACACCCAAGGAGTGTACACAGGCAGAGCAAAGGAGGAAATAAACAAAGATCTGGCGATGCGAAAATGGGAAAATGGCGGAAAATGGATGCCAGGACTAGCAGTTGAGCAATTAACGCAGCTATATGCACACAGAGGAGATGTCCTGGGAAGGGAGAAAAATCTGTGTGCCGCGCTTTAAGGCTCACACTTAATTTCAGGCCCACCGGAGCCCGCCCTTCCATGTCACCGCCAGGATGCAGGATGGGCCGAAGTCCTGCAGTCTGCGGTGGCGGTGCAGGTCCTGCCTCTGTCTCTGGCTCTGGTGGTGTGGTCAGTGTCAGCCTGTTGCTGTGCGTTCTATCAACTGCAGGCAGGAGTCGTGTGCAACAGGCAGGACCCACTGCACACACACACACATGCGCAGCCACACTCACCCACACCCACAGCCACAGGGACACCCACACCCACACCCACAACGCCCTGCTGAATACAGATGCAATGCACGACACATCCGTTTCCGCAACAGGCGGAATTCCTTGATGGAGGCAGGCTGGCTGGCAGGAGGGCGTCGTCCTTCCTAATGCAAATGAAAGGACGCAGGACGAACACACATGCAGCTGAGGCGCCATCCAGGAGCCAGAAACCCGGACGGGTGGCACCTGCTACCCAGGAGGGATAATCCGCCTATCCTAGTGTCGTCCTCTGTCCTATTTACTTTGCAGAGGACGCAGAGGGCCCCAGATTTGCAAGGCCCTTCCTACGGCCGACACCTACCGGGTGTCCCCGGGCACTGGCACGGACTCTCCTACTCTCCGGCATGCAGATATTCCAACCAGATTGGAGCCGCAGGGCGCTGGCTCCGCACGAGGAGTTTACACAACTTTGGCCAGCGGAGCATAGCGCTGTGACAAACTGATTATTGCCTTCGAGCAGGAGCAGGAGCAGGAGCTGGAGTTGGATCTGGCTCTGGCTCTGGCTCTGGCTCTGGCTCTGGCTCTTGCTCTTGCTCTTGCTCTTGCTCTGGAGTTGCCTCTGAAGCTGGCTCTAGCTCTGGAGTTACCTCTGGAGCTGAAGCTTGGAGTGCAGCCTGTTGCTGCAGCCAGCCCCTGTTGCTATCCGGCTCACGAGCACACACAAGGACACGAGCTCACCAATACCAGTGCAGGCTGCTCACCCACACAGCCACACCGGCCACGCACACCAGCAAGCCGGCTCACCCACACAGGCCCAGGCCTAAGCTCTCAACTGTTGCTCCTCGCTCTCTAGCAACAGGTACTGCTGTCGGAGGTCGGAATGGAACCTACATCGGCTCCGGCATCGCCTCCACAGGGGAATCGTTGTCATGCGCAGAGGACGCTGATGCTGCTGCTGTTACCGACAAGGTTCTCCGACGGCTTAGAAGCCCCTCAGCCACCCGCCCTCCCCGCCATCAGTCCCGTTCCCATTTCCGTTCCCGTAGCTGCACGAATTGGATGCAGTCCTTGTCGCACCTATCAGGATCCGCTGCTGCTGCTCCCGATGCTGCTGGCGCCAGCAGCATGGGCGTGGAGACTCGGAGAGGCGACCATCCATATGTGTGCTGCAGGATGAGCCCCCGAGCGGTGCGCCTCTGTCGGAGGAGGTCCTCGCCGTTCCACCATGCGTCGGGCCATGCGAATGCCATTACCGTAGTTTTATGATGTGCGGTCGTGCGAATGAATGCCACCTCCAGCCCCCAGCCTCCATGTGGCCCACACCCTCACCTACTTACGCCAGCGGAGATTGCACTCTTAAATGCCACATTTGTCGCTGGCCAAGCCGTTAATTGGCTCGCTTAATTGCTCATCGCCGAAAGTTCTCGTTAAATATTAACTAACCCGAGGTTAGGGCCCAGATCAGCTTGTACATTTTTAGTTAATTGATAAATACGTCATTGAGAGGTTTTATTTTTTAGTGGGAATAATAATACATAATGTATATTACTATTTAATACAATGTTTTTATAAAACAAATTAGTTTGGAAGAGGAAAAGAAACTCCTCTCGTTGCTTGCCCATGAGTGGCTTCTTCGTATCTCGTCGTCCCTGCTCGTCGTTCTGCTGTCCTTTTGCTGTCGTTCTCGTCGTTTTTACTCGTCGCTTTCCTCTTCGATTGCTCGTTTTATAAATATTTACCAATATAAATGCTATTTGTTCTTTAGATTTATTTAATTTAATGTTTTTAGAAAATGTGTTAGTTTGGAAGAGGAAAATAATCTCTCTCGTTGCTTGGCCCTATTTACTTCTTCACATCTCGCCGTCTTTACTCGTCGCTTTGCTCTTCGATTGCTCGTTTCATTGGTATTCTAAATATTTACCAATATAAATGCTATTTGTTCTTTATATTTATTTAATATAATGTTTTTAGAAAATGTGTTAGTTTGGAAGAGGAAAGAAACTTTCTCGTTGCTTGCCCCTATTTACTTCTTCGTATCTCGTCATCCCTGCTCGTTGTTCTGCTGTCGTTTTCGTTGGCTTTACTCGTCGTTTTGATATTCGTTTCTCGTTTCATTGGTATTCTAGGCAAATGTTGAAGACTTTGCTCCTAACTTTGACCCTATAAAATGTAATATAATGTTTTTCAACATACATACTAGTTTATATTTTGAGAAAATTTTGAATCTCAGTTTTGAAAATGGAAAACACGGGCATCTCGCAGTCGGTTTTGTGCAGAATAAAATCCAAGATCGTACTCCGATCCGAAGCCATACTCAGGGCAAGATAAAACCCGCTCTTTGTTAGAGAATAGTGTGGTTGGGTCCTGGAAGGACTGTGTCTGCCAAAGAAGGTGCCTTTTCAGGCTAGAACTTTATTGAATTGCTGGCATTTACGGCTCTCATTGTTCTTGTTCCTGATGTTGATACCGAGATGTTATTGCCGCCGCTGCAGTTGTTGTCAGAGCGAGCGGAAGTGCATCCGGTTGGAGGCAAACAAAACGGGATGCACACGCACATTCGCAGGGAGCAAGGAAGCAAGGAAGCAACAATGGGCAGGGAGTCGTCGTCGCCTCAAAGGCCTGGCTTTTTGGCATTTTCTAAGGGTTCTACACCCAGTTCCATGCTCCCAGCAAAACCACAGGAACAGCATCAGCCAGGAGCAGGAGCTGGAGCTGGAGCTGGAACTGCGACTCCTGTCATCGCCTGGCGGCTGTTGTAACTGTGACACTCCAACAAGTGAGCGCACACACAGGACGCCAGGACACGGGACAAGGGACACGGGACACGGGACAACGGACACCGGACAAGCCGATGCGTTGCGTTTGACAAAAGTTGCATAAATTAACGTTAAAAGCAAATGTTGCTGTTGCTGTTGGAGTTGCAGCCCCTTTTACTTTGTTAACAGGACCAGCCCAGCCCGGCCCAGCCCGGCCTCTCTGCTGTCCATGTGGAGGACATGCAATAAAGTCATCAAGTGATGCCACTGATGCAGCCAACCATGGCCGTTCCGCGATTCCCGCTCCTGTCTGTCCAATCATAGCCTTTGGCAGCTCGCGCCTCATTGCGTTTGCATACATTTTTTTGATCGAAATTACAAGGTTTTTTCTCTGGAAAAATGAGTTTACCATCGCGATTGAGATAGAGCAGGGGCAGGGACAGGAGCAGGGACAGGAGCAGGAGCAGGCACAGGAGCAGGGACAGGAGCAGGAGCAGGCACAGGGGCAGTAACAGGCGCAGGATAATTTGATTTGGAGTGGACATGCAGCTTTAAAGTAGTCAATGCTATCAGGGACAGAGTCGCTCCCCATCACTATATGAAATATAAACTGGAATTGAATAAATTAGGATAAGCCCAGAGTAAGCCAGGAGTAAGGACAGGCTCGCCTTTAAAATGGTCCCTCTAATAGCCTCACAGGAGCGGCTTTGTCATGTGCGGAGAGGACACCCTCAGCAACCCAGGACAGCCTCCTCCTCCTCCTGCAAAAAACGTGGCGCTCGAAATCTAAATACAGAAATTAATGAATTATGAGTAAAGGGATTTGTTTCGCTCTTGTGAATCTCAGGAGGCGACGACACCTTTGGACCGACAAAACCCATCGGCAACGGCAACGGCAACGACAAAAGCAAAGCAAAAGCAACAGCAAGGATGGTTTCCTGCTGTGTCCGTGTCCGTGTCCGTGTCCGTGTCCGTGCTTACTTGAGTGGAACACAGGACATAAATAGTATCCATACATAGGAGAGTGTGTGGACGTTTTAATCGCTTTGATCTTTATATTCCCATTTAGTAATTAATTAACCGAAAGGTTCCCCGTGTATTCATGCACTAATATGCATTCCAAAATCTGTGGCACATGCCGGGCCTGGCAGCCGAAAAGGGTTTTTCCCCCGGTTATTTTCCGATTAATTAGTTTTGCCCCGCGCTGCTGTGTCCTGGCACGTGGTGAGCCTACCCCTAAGCATATCCCTAGTATCCTTAGCCAAGAACAGGAACAGGAACAGGACAGGAACAGAAACAGGTTCTTCCAGGCATTTAGGCTATGGGATTTCCTAATGAGGACCGCTTGCGGCGACTGGAGTTGCTTGGCAAGATCAACGGATCTCGGCCAGGAGAGTCCTCTCTGTACCTACCACACACGCTTCCTGCTAATTTATTATTGGCACCATTATGGTCAGCCTTTGGGGACGATTGTGTCCTGCCGCTCATCAATGCCAGCGAAAACAACAGGACGCCGCTGGACAAAGGACAATGGACAAGAGGCGGCAACAACGACAGCGACCAGGACAACGTCAGCGACTACGACACGTATGCTATCATCGCATCGCTCGTGTTGTTTAATTAAATTTCTGAAATTAAAATGTTTTGTTTATATAAATTGAAAAATACGGACACCAACACCAGGACAGCCAGTGAACCGAACCGCACAATGCGCTTCAAGAACGGACCAAAAGGAGCAGAAAAAAAGAGCGGAGCTCCGCAGGCCGAGAGCCGCATACTCTTCCCTGCTCGAATATATGCTGCGTCCGGAGGCAGAGGATCCAGAGTCGGCGCCAGCTGGTAGCAACCATTGTCCAGAGCTCAAATCGGCCGCCCATTCCGATTCCGTTCCGTCCTTGCCGCGAGCAGGATTTTTTTCAATTGGCGGGCCACAAGTCAGTCATCCAGTCGCATCCATTCACAGGACTCCGGACCCTGGACACCGGACTGCGGACCCCCACACGGCTGCAGGTGTCCGCACACGATTGCCCATATCTGTGCCTGCCGCTACCTGCCAGTCGGAGTGTGTGTGGAGTGTGCGGTGTGTGTGTTTACACAACAACTGTCGCTGGCTTTTCAATTTGATTCATTTCATTTCAATTCTGTTTTCTTTGCATTGTTCAAAAATGCGCCGGGAGCGATCAAACCGAACTCTCGGCCCTCGTCCTGCACCGTTTAGTGGGGGTAAGCTTGAGGAGGCAGCCAGGAGGAAGAGCAGGGAGCGGGGAGCCAGGAGTGTGTGTCACAGAGAGGCGCTTTACCCTGTTTTTGGAGCATGTGAATAATATATTAAATATTTAAATAGCTGTAATTGGCCTAATGACACAGGAACAGTCGCAAGTAGAGCTGTTAACAATTCGATTTAAAAATCGATTTAATCGATATTTTTTTCAGAATTGAATCGAAAAGAATTGATTCACAAAAAGTAGAATCGTTTACAGCTCTAGTCGCAAGTGATTCTTAACGTGATAAATCATTTTGACCAACATATTTGTGCTTAGCCTAAAACAATTTTTATTAATAGGTTTTTCAAAATTAAATTACAAATTAATTGTGTTTTCTGTGTAAAATTCCCAAAAATTTCAAATTTGTTGACTTTTAATCTAGAGTTTTATTTATTTAGTACCGATTCGTGTTCAGCACGACAAAATCCATAAGAAACACTCCCTAATTCGCTCCTCTAACAGAAATGTTGCAGGTCTGTGTAATTAGAGATGGGAAACAGAGATGTTAATCGATTTACAACCGATTGTTCCATACAAAAACATCGAGAATTACGATAGATTGATTGATTAATTTATTAAAGATAATTAAGAATCATTTAAGAATAATTACCGCTTCCCAGACTTCCTGGATATTTGTTTGTTTGTTAAACATTCATTCACCAATATTATATTTATTATATTTATATATTTATTATAAAAAATGAAGAAATACAGGAAGAGTCATTAAAAATATTTGTCCCACTTGGCAAAGGGTATTATAATTTATTCCTCTAAGGCCCAAGAGTGCCTTAAGACCCCTAATATTTACCCCAAAGTAATTATCTCAGGTTCTCTTAAGAGTCTCCAATCTAAGTAGTATTGAAACATGATAAATCCGATGTCTTTAAGGCCCTCTCACATATGTACCTGTAAAACGAGTCCTTCTTTCCGTAACAATTTGGCTTAGTTGAGCTCAGTTAAGCTTAGATTGGAGCATTGTAGTTAGTAGATTTCGCCTAGTGAATGGTTCACTGGCTGCTGGCATTGTTTAAAAATATAAAAGGAACAGGATTTGAGCCAGGACCCAGTCCCAGTTCCAGTCCCAGCTCCTGCTAAGCCACGTTCTCGCTCTCCGCGTGCCCAATGAAATGTGAGCGAAAGCGAAAGAGCCAATTTATGGCATCGTAAATCAAGAGCCATATTGTCATATTCTAGTATTTTCCGGCCACCTTTGGCTGCTCCTGCTGCAACTCTCTTTTGTGGCCAAGAAAGGTCAGCCAGGAGCCAGCAGCCAGGAGCCAGGAGGAGCAGCTACCAGGAGGAGCTTTTGGCTTGTTATGGAGCTTAAGTGCATGTTACAATTTGCTTTAGGCATCGGGCTGGGATGTGCTGCATGCCGAAATGGCCATTGGACATTGGAGAGAAGATTGTGCAGGCCCAGGTATTTGGTTGCACATTTCCCTGGCCCAGGTGGGTTAGGTGACAACTGCACCTACTCCGGACGGGTTCGTCTGCCGCGATCCATCAATCCTGGCCGAAGTCCCATGTGAGACTTGCTATCTCTGGTTACGAGCTCTCCTCCCACTGCTGCTGTGCCATGAGCTAATGTTAAGGACTAGTGATAACTCAAAGCATGCTTTGTGAGGCTGGGGGGTGGTAGGTACTTTTTCATAATTGACACATACAGTCCGCAGAAGAAGGCTGCTTTCAAAGAGTTCCTGCCAGAGCCAGGGCAGGGGGGGAAACGGGAACCCGGACTGCTCCTTAGTCATCTGTGAGGCTCATTTGACGCTCGAATGCTTCAATATGTGGCCTAACGAGTGGGTCTGATGGGTGAGCAAGACCTCATGCATAAAGCGGGGTGACAACAACGTTGGGACAACAAATGAATTTTCGATACCTGACTAAGCACAACTCATTTGTTCATTTGATCGGTGAGTGTCGTCCCTGGCGGCATCCTGCGGCCACACCCGATTACTGGGGGTTCCAACCCTTCAATATGAAACGAATCGAGAATAAAGGATACGATTTACGGATTCGGATTCGTTTATTAGCAAACTTAGCTAAGCCAAAACGCAAGCGGTTTGATGACAGAGCGACAGTTGCCAAAGATTTGAGGGTCCTGCGAGCACAAACTAAGCAAATAAGCAAACCCAAGAGCAACAGGACTCGGACTGCCGGAGTACTAATCAACCCTTGTCAGTCAATCATAGCCGGAGGAGGAGGAACTCTGTGTGTGTGTTTGCTTTGTGAGGCGTTTTCAATGAACTGCAAAATATCTAATTCGCTTCGATTTATCCAATTTCGCCAAGGAAGCAAACGCTTAGGGACCCTCCTGCCCTCTCCCGCCGCTGGACATGCAAAGCGAAAAGTATTTAATACCGTTGATCGCTGTCATGTCGAAATTCCATGGGTGGAGGTGCTCCTCCCCCCGCTGGCCAGCTGATGACGTCTGTGATGAGGATAGAACTGTGTTCAATTGCCGGGAAACTCTTCGGTTTCCGACTCACTGCTGTCCAAACATGCACACGAAACAAGGATGGCAAGGATGGTGTCCTGCTCCACATATCAACCTTGATTGGATGTTACCAGAGTGATGGTAGACAAACTTGTAGAGGCAAAGGCACTGAAATCGCATTTGAATTGGGATGAAGAGGCCACAGTTGGCAGTTGGCGCTTCAGCTTCAGACTACAATGCGAGACCTATACACTTCCTGGGAGGACCATCAACGTTTTGGACGAAGGTTGTGCCTTCTTCGCCATTCGGACAGCGCCCTAAATTTCCGCTCTTTTAAATCCATTTCCTCCTCCTCCTGCATGCTCCTGGGGAGGATGTCGTCTCTGCCAATCCAGCGTCCAGCATGCAGATAAGCTGTCCGCACACACGCGTTAATTCCGTTATACAAATGTCACTCGCAAAACATGTTGTCCGCAGCATCGCAAATCTCGGACTCTGACTCGGACTCGGACTCGGACTCGTCCGGCGGCCATCAAATGCCTGTCAATCAGCGCGACAGACAATGCAATCACGTTGAAGTAACTGCCCGGACTACTGGCCGACGAGCGAAGCCTCCTTAAATTCAATTATCAAGCAAAAAAAAAGTCCTCTTAACGAGACAATAACTGGGGACCAAGGACTGCGCTGTGGCACCACAGCCTGCAGTCACTCGGACTCGGATTTTAAATGTTATTAGCAAAATTTGCATTTGGGCCACCAATTACTCAGTTTCTCACTTCAATAACTGTTGTCCTGCTGAATATCTCATCTTGTTGATACCATTTTATTCAAAAGCAATTGCCCTGATAAGTAGGCAACATTTCAAAACATGAAATGGTGTGGCGTTGCCAGCTGAACAGCAGAATATACCAATTCTGCGGTCTGGCATCTCATCTGTCAATATGGATGCATGAATATTCGTGTGTGAACGGAAACGTAAAATAAGATTTGTATATCCTTTTCTGATCCTTTCTTGTAGTACTTTAGTAGTAATAAAACACATTAGATAGATATATACATCGATAGATAGATAGGTTAAATATATTTCCAGCTTGTCAAGTAAATGCGTTGCAATCTTCTGACTAACATTCTAATACTTTCTTATATATTTAAACTAATGTTTATGATATTTAATTACATTCTAATACTTTCTTATATACTTTCATATATATTTTTATAAATGTTTATGATATTTAATTAAAGACAGTTGGCTTTCTTCTTCCTGATCCTAAAAAAAGAGACATATTTCATAGATTCCCTTTGAATTTTGGCTTAAAAACTAAGTTTCTAAGTTAAATAGAGCTATTCATTCAATTATTATATCATCTCCAATATAATACAACTTTATTTATTTGATTTAATTTGTTTGTTGCAAATCTTCAATTCTCGTTTAATAATTCTATAGGCTTCAGATACACCCAAAAAAAAATTGGTATAGAAACTATACAATTGTTACATGAATTCTATACTT
>JAEIIF010021623.1:0-11674 GCA_018874455.1 Drosophila trapezifrons | reverse complement strand
TATTTTTAGGGAATAGGAGATTTTAAAAGGTTATTTCAAGTGTCTAAAAGTAGGCAACACTTTTTTCTATATTTTATTATATTTTTGTAAGGATTAATAACTCACTTAGGATAGATTTCCTTGCTATATTGCCTGATCCCAAGCCCAATCGATGGCCCCAACAACACCTTGAGCCAAAACAAAGGACTTTATACACACACACACACACACATGCCCTTCTTTGGGTTTGTTTTTGGAAAGAAAGGGCGATGGCAAGTGTGCGGCTCATTTGTCAGTTCGTTCGCTTGGATAATTGTCCTGCGATAAACAAAATTAGCAGCAATTTACGCGAAAATAGCAGAATGCCTATATGTATATGTGACGGGGGAAAAAGGACGAAGACGTGGCAATGGCAATGGCAATGGAAATGGCCAGAGAGAACGGCGACAAATGCCATCAGCAGCGTCATCAGGACAAAAACACATTTGGCCCGCCGTCTGTGTCTCTGTTTGTGTGTCCTGTACTTTGGGCCGGGGTAACCTAACCCAAATTTATAGTGTCAGGATATTCATGTGTCTCTCCAAGGCAGGGGAGAGTGTGTTATGTGGAGGAGGAGGAGTGTGGAGTCGGAGAAGGAGCCAAAGCTCCCGGAATCCGGCTGGATTCGGGTGGTGGACCCTTCAACATTCGTTATAGTTTTGATGAGTGGCATTAATGAGTCGTCTCTCTGTCTGCGTCTGTCTGCCGGGTCTGCTGGCTCTGCCGGTTTGTCGGGGGTTGGTTGACATTAATGACACCCACACATGGCATCCAATTTGACAGTCAACACGACGACAAATTAGTGAAATCACAACTGCTGCAACGCCATTCCATTGCTGGGACATCCCACCATATCCCACTATATCTCTACACCCACTAACCAAGTTAATTTCGTCCGCCCATCCGGCATTAAAGTCACGCAGCAGCTAAAAAACCACTTAAAAAGACGATAGCCCAGTTTCTCGACTGTGACGACACCACACATACAGTGGAAAATCAAGGGAAAAAAATCGGAAAACCCTCTAAAATCGGAGGCTTTTTGAAGTCTCTTTTCTGGTCTGTCTAAAAGTAGGCTATGTTTTTTTAAACTACAAATAAAGGTTGTTTTCTGAAAGAACAATTATTCTAAAGAGTAACAGGTAAAAATATACTTATAATTTATTTAAGAAAACATTTTTAAGTAATCTTGATAATAAAATAAAGATCTTCATGAACCCTAGAGGCGATGAAACGAGTTCGAGAGGAAACTCCACAGGCACTATAGAACTATACCCTAAAAGACTCAAAATATATAGCACACTTAAACGATTTTAAAACCAAAGGTTCTGCTAAAACACATGTATCTCTTGAGAGCTTGGATTCCACTCCCATTCTCCTTCCCTCTCCGAATGCCATGTGAGTGGCGTCAGCTGCTGCCGTTGACCAAGTTAAATCAGGGCATCTCTCCCCTCCTCTCGTTGGGCTCGCAAATCTCTTGCCAAGCGATAGCTATCGACAGCAATCGAAATGAGTAGCGGGGCATGAGTTATTTATGGCTTTTAAGTGACAGCCAGATCTGCTCAGAATCGGAATTGGAAGTCCCATACCAGCCCGAGCTGTCATCTTACATATGGAGATTTATTTGGGCTGCTAAGCGCATTTGTAAGCATTTTTAATAGAGTCCAGATAGCCGACTTGCTGCGGGGTGGTTCAACTACAGTGGGTTAAGTGGCCAACAGAGTGGAGTGGAGGTGGAGTGGAGGTCGATTGGAGTCGAGTGAAGTGGGTAAAGTATGGGCATAGGCCGGCCTGAGGCAGTCAACAAATTTTGGCTCAGATTTAACGCTGAGATTGTAACAAGATTTTCACGGACACATTTCTCTATGGGGGGGAAAAGCCTGAACTTTCTTAAGACAGCCAACGGCAGGTCCTTAAAGATGTTTTAATACTTGTATATATTTATAATTTTTGGGATTTGAGATATAAAGAAAACTTGAAATCAAGGTTCTTTAACTATTAGAATTTGAAGGAAGTCAATGAACAAATTTAAAGCCTTAAAAATGGTTGCAAAGGTTTACAAAATAATTAAACAGGCTTTGGATTAAAAACAAAGCTTTCACATTTATCCCATGATAAGATGGGAGTTCTTAAGTATCCTCATATATATTTTCCTGAGATGATTGGTTAATAAAGTCATTTTGGCCAAGTTCACCGAAGGTAGCTCCTCCAGCACAAGTTCAATATTTGACTTTAAGCCGAGGAGGACTCAACAAGAATCCAGGACAGGTGCGCGAGCATATGGCAGACTTTATCGAGGACTGAGACAGCCAGCCAAGGTCTGCCACAAAGGACATTTCATTCTCTTTCCCGAGTATGTGTGGTGGTTAGAGAATTTTACTTAATTTTATTATAAAACCAAAGAATCCCTGGCAGAGGGGCCAGGGAGCTACCCTCGAATTTTCCCCTGCAGCTGATAAGGCAGCAGCGTCTTGTGACTTTGACTTTAATGACTGGATTTATAGGTCCTTGGAGATAATCTCGGCCACCGAGCTGCACACACTCCATCTATATGTATCTCTCCCCCTATATATATATATATATATAGAAAAATAGCTGCTGTTTTGTTTACCAAAGTGAACTGGGAGTGGGCTTCGATGGGATGGGTGGACTGAGGAAGACGTCGTCGTTGTTACAGGGTAATTAACATCAAAGCCCCGACAAAGCTCATAAAAAGAAGCCAGCAGCTAGAGAGCTGGCGAGATAAACAAGCTCACATGAGAGACTTCTCCGGAGGAGAGGACAAAGCGCCGGGAGGAAGTGTGGAGTGTGGAGTCCCTGGTCCCTGGTCCTTTGGAGGGAGGTAGTTCGGGGAGCGGAGTTGATATGGAGTTGGAGTTGGAGGTCATCAACTTGTCTGGAGTGACGACGTGAGCGTTTGGCGACTATTTCCCAAGCTCCTGTGCCTGTTCCTATTCCCGTGATTCCCTTGGTCTGGTCCTCAACGTGAAATAATGTTGACAGCCTCAAAAAGGATGCTACACACACACACACATACACTACATCCTTGATAGTGAAGATGCGTGTGGGAGTGGGAAAGGACAATGATGTGGCACGCACATGTTTGAAGCAATTAAAATCAGATAAGTTATAGAAAATGGCCTGTCGACGACATTTAGATATGGAGCCCGCTCTCCAAAAAGAGAGCTGCATAGATGATGATGTGTCTGTATGACACGGAGCTTCAGATATCCTAGATAATATATCATAGAATTTCTGTAAAACACTTAAACTTAACTATGTTTCTCTTGGTGATGGTTTTGGTAAAACTATCGCTTGGAATTATTATTTAGCGATTCACGTTGCGACTTACAAATATTTATAATACATCTAGCATGGTCACACTGGTTTTTCAATGCCATTTGTTAATTTGTAAGGCATCTAGCATGGTCACACTGTATTATTCAATGTCATTTGTTCACCTGGCAAGTTAAAGATTCAATATCCTAAGTCCTGCTATTTACAATCAATAATTAGGTCTTCAAATATTTATATTGATACACTATTTACATTTTAATCGATATATTTTCCATCGATACAAAGAAGAAGAAAGAATATCGGTATTTAGGTGTAATTTTATGTCTAGTGTCATACGGCTATAATTGGGCGATACAAAGACAGCGTTGGGGACAGCGGTTCCGTGTCCTTTCCGCTCCTTTATATCCGCATGTCTGCCTTAGTCGCACGGGTCCGTCATCTCTCTCTCTCTCTCTTCATCTGTCCGCTCGTCCTTCTGTTCGTCTCTGTTGTCTTCCGTTACGTTACGTTACGTTTGTCACGCCGCCTTTTGTCCTCCATCGCGTTGAAGGCCTCTTCCGTTTTTGGCTGACAACCGCTTCACGTCGTTGCCTCTGCCATAATGAATTTCAACGAGCACTGCGAACTGCAAAGTGCCAGCCCAAAGTGACAGCCAAACGAGCAATCCCTGATATTTCTACATATATTTGATATATAAACATACATATATCCAGGGGCGTATCTAAGGGCTAAAGATCCCTTTGAAGAATTTGCCGACTATTAAATGCACGGTTTTCGGGTTGTAAGAAGTATTGCCTACTTTTGGGAAGTCTTTAAACGGAACTTGACAAGAAAACATTATTAATAAGTAGGATATTGAATACATAGTGCTGAATATTTTTCTACTACTAAAAATCACTTAAAAAAGTTCGAAAATAATCAAAATATCAACCACAAGAGACCATTAAATACCCTGTTCTCTCTGTAAGAAGCATTGCCTACTTTGGGGCTGCTTTAGATATTTCCTGTAGTCGTAATAATTTTGTAAATACTTTTCGAGCTTAATAATAATTATATTAATTTTAAATGTTGTGACAACTCCCCCCTTGGGCAAACCCTGCGCACGACGCCTCTGTAACCACCTTGCTTGCATGTGTGTGAGTGTGCGTAAAGGTGTGAAATATTTTTCGGGTTCAAATGATGGTAAACATGGAGACATGGCATTTGTGCAATCCGCACAATCCCCAAAAAACCCGCAACCTCTGTGATTCCCAACTCCCAGTCCCAACTCCCAATTGCAGACTCGCAACTCGAACGCCCAGGCTCCAATTGGAATCGCAATGGGGGCGGTGGGCGGTGGTTGGCAAGTGGAAAGCGCTGATGTATTCATGGCCTTGACGTTAACGGAGTGACAAAGTTCGCACCCTTCACTGCAGATTGGAAGTGCGAAGGCAGCGAGAGAAAAATAATGGCACTGCCTGGGAGGCTAGGGATAAGGAATTTTGGATACCCTGCAGTGTAGTTTAGTGAAGTTTTTTTTATTAAATATTAAAAAGATCAAGGAAATGTTATCCTTTAGTTACAAAATAATTTCTTTGATTTTTGTTAAATATTTTTTGAAGTTAAAGCAAGTATAAAGTATTTTAAATGTATTAAATATTGTTTGAAGTTATTACATGTATTAAATGATTTTCTTTTGTCATAAAAAATGTATATTTTATATATGTACAAGTTAAGGTATTAGTTTGTCCAATTATTTGCATATTTTTTAAAGAAGTCACATTACAAATTCCTATGAAAACTTATTTTTAATTACAAAAAAAGTATACCCTGGATATATTCATATCTTTTATTATATAGGCATGAATTCTTTTATTTATCATATTTTTTTTAACATTTATTATTTTATGGTTTTGTTTTGTATTATTTAATTTGAAACTTTACGTTTAAACCTCTATAGGCAACCGATATACCTCATATAAGAGCACCCTACCATGAGCTATAAAAAAAATCGCAGCCACCTTCAAAAATTCGCACGCTCTTGTTATCGCAATTTGTGTGTTTGCGTGTGTGCGTGCAAAGTCCTGGCGGTCCTGCGAGGACAGAAAATTGTGTTTTGGGGTTGGGGAGGGAGCTAAACCAATGCGAGAATCCTTGGGATTCCTTAGTGCGCCATTCGGACAGCTCGAAGGTGAGATTATTTTCAATGTAGGCGGACGCTAAGCGATGTCCTGCGCCCTTAATGATGTCCTTAAATGGGACTACTGTATTAGGTACTTGTGTTTGGTCATAAACTCGCTTTGATTTTGTACAAAAAAGGAAAGTGCAGAGGTAAAGAGATAATGAAGGAAAGGAAGTGAGAGGGAGAAGAATTATTGTAGTGGATTTCGGGCTATAAATGCGTATTTAATTTATATTATAAAATATATAATAATATATTAGCACTTTCTTGACAGACTGTAAATAATAATAAACAAATAAAAATTAAACTATAAAGGCAACTTACATCATTTACACTATCATTGAGGTTTCCTAATAAATTTCTTTTGAAAAAATGTTTCCTCTATGAGTTATATGTTTATTTTTACAAGGATATGGTAAAACTATTGTTTAGAATACTGTAAATCCACCTATAATCACAGGACTTATCTTTTATATAAATTTTGTCTTCCGATAAAATGTGCAAGCCTTGCATTCCAATTCTATAAAGCAGGGGTGCCCAAGCCAAGGCTCTTCCAGTTCATTTTGTTAAATAACAATGACAAAATGAACTGGACACCATTGCTTTAAGGGATACAATAACAGCTTAATATTATTTATTTTTAATTATAAAAAACCTACTTAATATTAATTTTAGGACAAAGACCTGGTTTTAGGCTCCCTAAACCATATTATATTTACTTGGGTGACTTTTTAGTCGGTTATGGAGAAGGCGGCCAATCATTACAAGTTTTCCCAGGAGTTCAAGTTGCCAGACATGCTGGATGGATCCAGTCCACCTCCAATGTGGATGTGGGAGTCATCTGTGCTCCGAGTGCATTTCGCATTTCGCATTCTGCATTTCCATCTCCATTTCTGTTATTTTTTTTTGCCACTTGAGCTGCATCGCCATCAGTGTTATCCACATTCGCTTGTTGGTTTTTCCAGCTGCTTAACAATTTTTCAGTTCTTCGTTTCGTTTCTTTTGCATTTTGTTGTTGCCAGGATCCCCAGAATCCCCAGAATCCGCAGAATCCAGTGTGGCCCCTCGCCCCCCATTGTCCTGACAGGCTTTTGTTGATTTCTAGCTGACTGGGTTTCCGTTCGTTCGCTTCTCCGTTCCTTGCTTTCTTTTCCTCGCTCTCTCTATTTTTTATTTATTTTTTTGTTGACCCCACGGCTACCTTCTTCTTGCCAGGCTTCGTTTTTTCTTCTTTTTTTTTTTGTGTGTGTTGTCATTCACACAAACACATCCTGCGGCTGAACCAGAGAGAGAGAGAGACAGAGAAAGAGAGAAAGGCAGCTGCAAAGTCCCGACTTGTGTGTGTCTGGCTTCTGATTGGACACATCCCAGCGACACCCACACACATGCGACACCCACACACACTGCCGCAGGAGGAGAACCCACATATATATATAAATACATATATCCTGGCCACTCGGAGGCTCCACCCACAGCAACAGCAGCGGCGGCGGTAGTGAGCGTCGTCCTTATGTACAGCTCGCAACTCACAGAACTCACGCGTGTGCCACATAGGAGCCCCCCCCCTCCCAGGAGGGGGTGTCCTTCTGCTGACGTGTGTGGAATCATTCAGGGGGCGCTCGCTCAACCCCTCCATATCCCTCCCGATTCCATATATCCTTCCATTCGGCGGCGCTCCAATAGAACAGATAAATCGATTCCGCTTTCGAAAGCTTAAGCTGCCTGCGCCACCGCCCACACACACATTTTTGTTTTCACATCCATTTAGTTGATTTGTTGCCAGAACAGAGAACACAGAAACAACGGCAAAAAAAATAATGCTTATAATTAAATTAAACATAAAACATTGCGCCATGGCACATGGCATTTTATTTTAATCAAAGTTTGGCCAACTTTTCCGGGTTTGAACACGAATTTGTCACAAGGCGAACCCGTGTCTCTCTCTCTCCCCCTCGGTCTCGGTCTCTGCTAAGAATATGAATAGTTTATAGTTTATAGTTTATGATTTAATTAGCTTTTTGCCATGGAAATCCTGTTTCAAAAGGTCTTAACTAATAAGAGGAGTTTAATTATGTTTCATTTTAAAAAGGCTATTTGATAAAGGTGATTTATAGTATTATTTAGGTAAATGTAGCCCATTTATATTCATTATTCATAATAAATATCAAGAGAAACTGAGAAAAATAAATAGTAGGTAGATCTCTTCCATTTGCAGGGACTTTAAAATCAATTTAAAGTATGCCCAAAACTATGCTATGCACCTACTTGCAGTGAAACTTATTTTGTAGCCTGCTTTTGGGCACAATTTTAAATTGATTTAGAACCTGCAGTTTTCTTAAAAGCTGTTTTAATATTATACTTTAGATTGCTAACAAAATAAGAATGAAACAATAGTTGGGTTTATCAACTTATAGATAACATTTCCTCCCTTTTTTTTTGTCTTGGGATGGGCTGTAGTAATGGATAGTGGGCTTTGGGTTGGGGGATGAGGAATGCTCTTTCAAGCTGGAATAAGACTAATTTAACATTCCGCTGGCAATCGCCGGCAAGTGGAGCACGAACACACAAAAACACTCGGAGCAGGCGGCACGAACTGAACTTAATGCGATCATGCACCCAAAAGAAGCCCAAGGTGCGACTCCGACCAGGAACTACTGGCCGGTAACTGGTGGCTGGTAGCTGTTAACTGGTATCTCTGTCATTGGGATTGGAATTGGGTGTGGTATTGGTCCTCGAACGCTGCTGATAATCCTGGTGAAAAGTTGAAAAGAGCAAAGGGAAATGATTTCATTACCAGACACGTCCAATGGCACTGCGAAAGAAAATCGAAGAAACCAGAGAGTATTTAAAAACAACTTTTTTAAGCACCTTCTAGACGATAATAATTTAAAGGAATTAGCCAGACTTGGAACTATTAAAATTCCATTTTATATTGCTCATTTCCCATAAATATTTGTTTTAAATAAAATAGGTATTATCTACGTATTTTTTTCCGTGCATTTTGGGGGAGGGCGGAGGCCAAAAGTGTGCGAAAAGTCTTAACGCCGAGCGTCACGTACGCTTTTATTAAGCCCGTCGAGCGGTAGCGGCATTGATTACCAATTCAGCGGTCATCTAATCACGGACGGGTCGGCGGTCTTCGTCGGCGGGACGTGCCGCCTCTCTATATCTTAACCGTTACCTTTTTGTTTTTTTTTTCAGGGAGCAAACTCCCAGCTGCCATTGATGGCAGCTAATTAAAACGTACTAAAGCGGCTGCAAAATGTCTCTCTTTGAGGGAAGCACCAGAAACTGTGTGCTTGAATACCCGATATTTTATCGGTTGAAATCAATTGCCAGACTGGGTTTAATTATAAACTATAATAATATATATGCTTAATTATATAATTTGTTGATTAAGAATCGCATTGAAATAGTTTAAGATTTTAAATCATTAGAAATTGTGTCTAAAAGTATGCAATGGAATATTCTAGGTCGCATATTCATGCTAAATCTGATATATTTTATATAAAATATGCTTTAAAGTGTGTGTTACCTTCTTCTAAAAATCTTATTACTTCTAATTTAAGCTACCCATAATTTCTTTTGCATTTCGCCATGAATGATTTATGTTTTCAAACCCAGTACCCCATAAATTAGAGCATAATCTAGCTTTAAGAACGGGGTGTCTAATAGTCGAGCACTAGCTCGACTCTAGCTTTCTTACTTGTTTTCTTCGTATTATTATTTTTTTCTTTTTTCGGAATGGGTTGCTTCGTCACACTACCCATGCGCGAGTTATGAGCCATAATTTGTGTAAGCGCCAAGTGTCGCCCATCCTCGCCAGCTTTTAGTTCCAAAATCCCAATCGCAGTCCCAATCCTCGCGAGCTGCGAGCTGCTCTTCGCAGCGACAAATGCGGCGGCAATTTAGTTAATTGCCTGCAATTATCCTAATGAGCGCCTTGCCTTCACAGAGAGCCTTCATGGCCGATGTCGCTGGCTGCCACCCCGTTAACCCTCCGCGGCCGTATATCTTCCCTTGGCTGACTTATTGTATTTATGACCTTATGGCGTTTTGCCATGCATAAAACAATTAATGCAACAACAAGAGCGACGTTTATAATATGTAGCTCTGGAGATATATATAAATACACACTGCGCTCATAATTAGATAAGTTTCGTGCCAGCGATGAATGGCAATCTGATTGAACTGACATCAATCATCGATTTAAACCATGAACGGCAAGTTCCTTGTAATATCTTATATATATTTAAATGATTTAACAGTGATTAGGTTTTTTTTTCCATAATAATAATTATAATATATATTAATACTTGACTTGTATTTATTTTCAATGGAAATCCATAAGTAATTCCTGTAACGAAACCATTTCCTCTGCCGGAAACCGTGCTCACTGTACAGTGTCCTCCGGCTGTCAGCGGCAGGAATAAAGGCAATTTCCCCCACCTAGCATAGTTTTCGATCGCAGTTCGAACACGGCCAGAAAACAGCTCAAAATGCAATTTAGTCAAATTTGATGATGTGAAGCAAAGCCATTTAAGGCACACACAAGGACACGACCGCAAGGATTCGCATGTGCTCCTGACATGCCGTTAGTCATCTGTATGTGTGTGTGTGTCGTGTTTCGTCCCAAATGACATGCCATTTAATGTTAAACTTTAATGTTTTCTTGTAAGTGAAGTCATAATTTTGTCAAGCGGCGTGTGTGTGCTGTTCCTGCTCCTGCTCCTTGTGCTCCTCCTGTCCTTTTGCGTCACCGCTGCAAAGCCAGCCTCACATTCGGATCCACATGGAAGGCACAGCACAGGTGGCATTATTTACGCAGTTCGCTTCGCTTTCTTGGCTAGCTTAGACTTCTTAGACACTGCAAAATACACCTTTAGAAAGATCTTGACGGAAAAGTGTATAAACAAAATCCTTGTAATAGCAAGAATAAAATTAAGGTTTATATAAACAAACTTACAAATCCTTAAGATACAATTTTACCATATTTCTCTGCATACTTTTGGGCATTCTTAAAAATGTTTTAAAATCTCCAGGCATTTTTCTTAGTCAGGGTTGCCACAGAAATCGGTGTGGTTTTGAATTCACTTTAAACGCATTTAAAAGTAGGAAATATGGGTTCTTAAATTTTCACTGCATACTTTTAGACACATTTTAAATACATTTTTAACATGAAACTAATTCTGTGGCACCCCTGCTTATAATAATTATTAGCTTTGAGAATGAATTGTTTTACTAGAATCGTAACTAAGAATATTATAAGTTTCCATAGGGTTTTAGGTAAATATCTTAGTATTACTCTACTTTTTTTTTCTGTGCTCTATTGCTACCTTTTTCTCCTGGAGTCGGCCGTCTGTTGTTATTTATATGTTTGCAGTCAGTCCATTCCGGCGAAGGTGTGGGGGTGAATTGTTAGGGGTTGGAGGTTTTTGGGGACGCGACGCGTTGACTGTAACGACCTCATGAAATAATGCGCCAAGTGGCGTCCTCGTTTTCGTTCTCGTCCTCGTCCTCGTCATCGTCTCGTTGTTTTTGTCGCCGCCAAAGTGTTTTATGCCATAATATTTATCCGGGCGTGTGTGCGTATGCCCATCATTATGGAAATCGTGGATTTGCCAAATGCTTGCACGATCATTTGTCATTCTTTTTAACAGTCTCAGTCTGGTACTGCTGACATGCCCCCTTGGAGCTGCTGCGCTCTGCAATCCAGAGAGCCTTGTAAATTATTGAAAATTGTGGCTGGGCGGGCGGGCTCTGGGCTATATATATTCGTGGGCATCATGAATGAAATATAAGCCAAAGCCACCGGCTGTCATAGAGCGGCCTTAGTCGCTAAGTGGCGACTCCTTGTCGTTATCCTGTGGCGGAGGGTGTAAATACATATGTACGAGTATGTGTGAGATTTTTCTTGATTTTTGATGGCGACACTTGGCCGGTGCTTCGTGTTTTTTCGGCTAAATTGCAATCGAGTGATTGATCAGCCGTAAAATGGAAACGGAATCTGTAGTTTGGGAATACACGAAATATCTTTTCGCCACAAAACTTCGCCGGAATTCACTTTGCCAACTTGTTCAATAATGCATACTCGGCAAGCGGGTTCAAATCACACCTCAGAGAGAGAGTGGTCATAAAGATGGTCCCTTCTGGAAACGATATTATCAAATATAATATTCTAACGAACTTAAACCGTGTAAA